>NNCF01130433.1:235598-250994 GCA_002313205.1 Laupala kohalensis
TCAATACACGTTCAATACTGTGGAACTTGAGAACACTTAATAAAAAAAAGTAAAAGAAAGTGAATAAAAATGTTTGTGGTTCAAATCAAGTAAACTTGATAATCAAAAAGCAGTCGCAAACTGAACAAGTTGGGGATAATAAATGAAGTTTCTCCATCACTACTTTATTACTTCCAATTTCTCTATTCTATCACTACTAAAAACACTTATTACTTTGTTCGATAAGGAGAAAAAATTACAAATAGTTAGTTTTTTCGGCAATTACTTACTCGAAATAACATGAAACCGTAATACTCGTATACTCGCAATCCTTGGTTATTCGTAGAAGCACGAATATGTGGACAGTACCACGAAGTCACTCGCGAATATTCGCCTATGCTCGGCTTCCTTTGATGTGTCTCGAAAGACCGACACGCTGCGGGAAAGGGCGATCACCGGTATTCGTGATGCAACCCATCCACACTATTCGCTATTCGGCGAACGGTTGCTCGGGTTTCGCCGAATAACGAATGTGTGGAGCCGCACTTAGATGATGGGCGGTCAGAAGATCGTCCGAAGTACGAGAATCTACTCGTTACTCCATGGAATTTTGTTCGACTTGTTTCCCTACGCATAAAGAACTCCAGGTTGTGGGAGGGAAAGTTCTCCGGATACTCTAGTATTTTCATTCGGTCTCCGTGTTCACAAACAAGGAAAACACACTTCCACGCTGGTAAACATCCGTTGCGAGACTGTTAGGGCTTGCTCCCCCCGCCAGCGGAGAGCACTGCAAGGCACCTCCGCAAAGCACCGCGAAACAAGATGAAAAACCTTGTTTACTTCAATGTTTATGAAACGTTTCAGACTCATATTAATTCTTGGTTTGTGAAACAATGTTCTTCAACCAAATGATTACCAGTGAATAAACAGTTTTAAGGTGATGTAGTGGAAAAGAAAGAAAATTAAAAACGTAATAGCTTAAAAGTTAATTTTTCATTAACCTTTCATGGACATTCATAATTGTGATTAACGGAGTAACCCATATAATAATGATGGGGTTTCGATTTCTTCATTAACTTGTTATTAGTTCGTTTATCCAGTTTATTATATTAACACTTGATTGGTTAAGCTAATTATAATCAAACAATGTCCAATCTTCGTATTTTTTTAAACAAACAAAATTTGTTTCATTATTTTTCAAACAATGTTTCCCTTTTTAACTTTCTATTAATTATTGTGAGCCTAATTAGCTTTACTTCTCAGAATGTTGACAAGGTCATTCATCCAAGTCATATCTGCAACAAATTGACATTGACGCTTAAGACATAAACATCCTTGTATTTTGAGTCGAGAAAATGAAATTTTTATTGAGAATGGGCGTTCATTAATTGTTGCACCATATTATGCAACAGGACTCCTAATAGACATTGCAATGAATCAAGGTTGTTTAGCGGAAGTGGCGTATCTGTGACCTTGAAGCAGGAATAGGTTCAGTCAATTGCTCCACTTAACGCGCCTTCCATCAGACAATTTTCAACGCTCCCATTCCCCTCGGCAATGAAAACGAACATAGGCGAATCTTAAGGCATGTGGAGGGGGAAGGGAGGGGTACGATTTGGACAGAAATAAGAATCCTCAAATTTCACTTACGATGAGCAAAATTATTAACAACATAATAATGTTTGTGTTATTTCCACAAATTTTGTCGCTAACGTTTCGTGATTTTGTAATCATTATTATCTATAAACCCCTTCTGAAATAGATATACACGAGAACCTCTTCGAAACGGCTTCACAGATAAACTATTTGTCGTGTGTTTCCTCCAAATCCGTTTCCAGATCTTTTAAATCCAAATTGAGGGTAATAATATATTATTAAAAACAATAATAATCGTAACACACAAAGGAGCAGATGAAATAGAAGCTACTAAAGCATACAAAACAACCCAGTTTTCATTGGTTCAAATTAACCCACTTAAATAAAAAATTATTGTACCAATTTTAAGATTTATTTCTGGAATATAATTTAAAATATTTGTTTGGTTTTGTATGGTTAGTAAAATACAACAACATTTGTTTTTCACAGTAAAATTGTAAAATGGTGCGCCCTTGACTGACGTCCAGGGCACGTACCATGCCTGCCATATCCTAGATAAGACACTGCTCTTACGGTTGCAACAATGTTGCTCACTACTGTGTTATATGGATTCCGTGCCGTATCGCAGGAACAGAACATGGAAGAATGGATTCCTGAACTGAACAACGCGGATGATGGAACCATTCGGTACCATTCGCGAAGTCCCAGATATACACAAAATCATCTCATCGGTATTTTTTATTATCTTTAAGAACCCCGAATGAATAGAGATCATTCACATAATAAGCCGTGTAATTTGGTGGGGTCCAAAAATGGTGACGTGATAAATTCTTAAGATGAATTTACAACTAAAAATAATTTGATCCAAGTAAAATCTGTTTTATAAGCTTCCCAAAATCCTTGAAATGTGTATCGTCGCGTTGTAAAGGAACGAGTCTCGATGTGAGAAGGGGAAACGCGGTCTTAAAAAGGACAAAAATTTCCATGACGTAGTATGCGAATGACTCCACACAATAATGACACCTTAGGCGAATTCTCATCGCCTCCTCCTACGTATTATTACTAGGTCATTTGATTAATACAAAGACTGAAAAGAAAACTTTATTTTATTAGAATTACACTTGCTTATGAAAATCTATTACAAAGTAAAAGTTATTTAAGTCTGCATCCGTTCTCAACACATTCCATAGCTAATTCTACCACTATTAACGTCCATTATATGATCTAATTATATAAATAGTTAAAAATTTACCACCTTTTTTTAGACGAATAATATTTTTATTTTTTGTTAAGAACTCACTACGTTTCGACGTGGATTTACGCCGTCGTCAGGTGATCAAGTAAATCCACGTCGAAACGTAGTGAGTTCTTAACAAAATATTATTCGTCCGAAAAAAAGGCCGTAAGTTTTTAACTATTTATATAATTACTTTCCGTAGCTATTAGTCATAGGCAGTTTGCCACTTCTGTCTCGGTGGCTACGCAATTCTCTCCTCCTTGTATAGGCCCGAATATTCCCCTGATGATTTTCTTTCAAACACCAAAACTTTAGTTTTGAACTTTCTCCAAGAACTCTCGCATCCATAAGTTAGCAGTGATTCCATGCGTTTTATAGACCACTTTTTGTCCCTTCTACCAGGTAGTTTGTTTCTTAATAGAGGGTTGAGTGAGAAATAGGCTTGGTTTGCAAGAAACACTTATTTTGATCTCAGTTACTTCATCACATTTTTGGTGACTTCGAACTCACGTTTTGAACAAACGAACAAACAACCTTTGAATTTGACTTGCAAATGCTTCAAATTTATTTATTTAATGTTTTTCTATACGATGTGGCAAGGTCCAGGGCTTCAGGTCAGATTTTCCACCTGACTACATGATTTGGACAAAGGAGTTGGGAAGGAGAGATGTTGGTTGTCGGGATATGTACGGTGCTGCCAGGTGTACGCGAGGGATGCTCCAGCTGAAAACCTCGCCCAGTTAGGTCGAATGGGAAATCTGACGATTTTCCGCTCAGCAGTGCATAGAGAGCAAGTCACTAAATAATAATTAGCTTGTGGGTCTCGAATCCCGATAACTGTGGCCCCTTATTCTATTGGTGCACTCTATAGTTGGACCCATGTTGCAATTTCGATGTTCTGTCTTCAACTACTAGATGGCATTGCAAGCCGCAATTCTTATTTGGGTGCATTTTTCTCCGAGAATTAATTTTGCCGATAACATCCAATGATGTCCAATGGATCTTTTATGTGCAGTATAATTATACAATATGACGTGTGTTGATTTTCCCGCCCGAAAAACCCACCGACCTCGTCAAGGATCTTAAGAGGCTACTACTATAACCACTCAACCATCGGCGTCGGTAGCAGGTCACTATCACTATTTATTAATTATGTCTTTTGGCAAGGTTCAGACTATGAGACTTGCTCTTCCACCTAACCGTTGGACTTGGGTAAGGGAATCGGGAAGGATAGACGTTGGGGGGCCAAAGAACTTTCGGTACCAAACCGACATTTGTCTGGAGCAGGTGAGGGAAAACCCCAGCTAAAAACCTCAACCCGCGCTCTACCGCTCAGGGGTATTGTGGAAGTGAAGACGCTACCACTAGACCACTACGCTACAGTAGGAGGATTTACTGGCCCCACTAGAAGGTTGAATTTTTTTTGTAAGATTAAATCATAAAATGTAGAACTCCATGTAAAAGGCGTGGGATTTCTTTTCCCCAATGTTCCACGTGACGTCCCGAAGGCGACGGGTACCAGTGACACGTTCGTGTGTCCCGACTTGCATAGCGTCGCACAGTGTGCAAGTGATAACGCTCAACAACGCTGTGTCAGCAGTCTGCAACGCAGTGTGTTGAAGTGCTCTCGTACATGCACTTACAAGCAACACACAGCAAAAGCACAAGGAGATACAGGGCTTCTTCACACTCACTCATATCCACTTTGATATCATTAGTATCTTGCGCTTACGAAATTACATCCTCATAGTTTCGAGTTTGTAGTTTATTAGAGAGTTTTGTTTTTCTCCCAAGGGAATACTGGTTAAGTAAAGCTTAAAATTGGAACCGAGATAAGTGGCTCGTTTTAGAGATTCGGACCGTTTCATATTTATCCAATTTTACTCTGGGGTCCTTATGTTATATTTAAGACCTATTACCATTGAAGTTTGGAAACACGTTTTTAGGTTTACATTTTTGAAATAGATTCTAGGTTGAGGAGGAGACGAAATCCTTGCTGGCATAATACCTTGGAGGTTCCCACCTTGCCTAAAAGTGGCCCCCAACACTGAAGTGCTCCAGATAGGCTCCCATCGTCACAGTATGGGAGTGTGTTCATTTCAGATACACCAAAATTGTTTCAAATCTCTATTTCCAGTTTCAAGCCTATCAGTCATTAGTTTGACTTCTGTGTTGATATTTCGTGAGACTAGTGGAATTTGAAAGATATATATAATTAGGGTTAGATGTATTATAATTGCTTCCGAATAAATATTGAATTAAATTATATGTTAATTGTTTGATGTATTCAATACGCATTTATACAGTATCGTTATATATTTTCTATATGAATCAATTTCTGTCAGATGTCTTAATAAATATTGTTTTCCATATGACTTCGGACGATGTAAATATGTTAATATCTGTTATACTTTATCACGCCATTGTTATAGTTCTCCAGATACTGATTAAATTCCTTTTTCTTGAATGTTGATTTTGCTCCTTTTTTTTAATAGTTTATTTCTGACTACGCAACCTTGGCACGGTTGTGTGCGTTATCTCTGTAACTCCATCCTGGCCCGGGTTTTTCTCCGGTTTTCCTCCGGGTAGAAGCGGATTTTCCTTGGACGGGAATGTCATTAATACTTTTGTTTTATTAATCTCGAATTTTTACTGCACTAATATCTACAATTTATTATGAATAATTAACGAATAACTACGTATTTATTAAATAATTTCTTTTGTAAATATTAAATCCGCCACTGCCCATGAACCCTTGATCGGAATTGATGGGATGGTCTCTTGCTTGTTTCCGTAGAGTAACTTAGTTTATTGCCCCCCCCCCCCCACACACGTGGTCATACGCAGTTTGCAATTGCTTTTTTGACAATAAAGTTTATGTCAAAACAAACAATAAAATTGTATTTCAATCTAGGTTTTCCTTTCTTCTCCATATAATTCACGAAGCTATAAAATATGTTCTCATGCCCCTATATCCTTGCAGTACATACAATTTCCATTATCTACTTTTTGTATCCTCTTCATGTATTCATTGAAATTACCATCACCCCGGAGGTAACGCAATCCTTATTCGTGTCGTTCCCCGGGAAAACAAAGGCGACTGCAGGTGTGCGTTGTTTCCATCCTCCCACGCCTCTCTCTCTCTCTCTCTCTCCCTCTCCCTCTCTCACCACCGGAAGCCCTCGTTAACGCTCTTCTCCCTTCGCATACTCCTACTGCACCAACCTTCATCTCCACGGGTTTCCAATGCACTCATCCCCGTGTGCACAGAATCATACACAGACTCCAACACACGAACCAAAGATCAGAGCAACGAAAGACTTTGGGCCTCAGAAGACAATATCCCCGAGAAAATACAGGCGATATCTGAAAGAATTGCAGTTTGTATTGACAGATTCACATTTTAATTTTTTTTTTAATTTGGAAAATGTTGAAATAACGTAAATATCAATGACTCGGGATTACGAGTAGAAACTTCCATCACAAATAAAAAGGATTTTACTTTCGTGGAAAAATGATTTTTTTTAAGTAAAATTTTTTTTTCTTGCATGGCGTTATGCTTCATAGAAAAAATGTAACGATATGTAACAGAAAAAATATATAGCCAAGGATTTGTTAACTGTTTTTCACAATTTATTTTTTAACTATTTTAAAATACAATACAATAATAAAATATGAAGTTTGTGTAGTTGCTACGTTCCATGTTAATAAGGTTGCTATGTTTCTGCATTGTTCATGCCTCTGAATGATCTTTCTACCAGTAATTTTTAAGAATTTTTACTTCGTGGCCAAAAAGGGAGTTTTCGTCCCCACCCCTTTAAATTAGACAGAAACACAAGAGTGAACAACGGATTTTATAACAATGTGTAACCGTATATCAAAACCAAATAATTTGTTGCAAATTTTCACCATATGAACTTACGAAATTTGTCATGAATTTGAATTCCTAACATTTGAAATCAACCGTATAGTCAACATCATCTTTACATATTTCCTGAGTAATTGACCCACAGCAATAATTAGATCTTTGAACAGGAAAAAGTTAATGTTGTTAAATAGTGGTAACAAAATTAAATAATATTGTACAAATCGCTAAGTTTAATGACATTTGTTAAATAGCTAACACAAATTAATACAAATCTTATTAAAAAGTTAATAATTTCATTATGATTTCTATGTGTATTCTGACAATATTTTGTGGACAGACTGAAATATCTAACCACGGTAGATTACGAGGGGGTCATTTGCCCTCTCCTGTACATACTAAAAAAATCCTATGCTTTCAACTACTAACCTAAAAATTTTAGCACACATTCTTGAGCAAGAATTTTTTTTCATTGTTGTATTTGTAAATGGGAAATGTAGCGTGCTATTGAAGCTTATCTACATGGTGCGATAGGAGGTAGGAGTTGGGTGGAAGATCCCTAGTCTTCCCAAGCCTCGTAAGCAGGTCCATACCCCAAAATTTACATACGCACTTTTCGCCAAAAAATTATTTATTTTAACATTTAAGTTAATTTGTTCAATTGTTTTATTCATTTTTATTTTACATTAATTCATATAGTTGTAAATCAGCAATACTGTAAATAGAGAAAGAACTTTCGCTACTACATATAAACAAACTCGGGGGGCGGGGGGGAAACGGGCACTTCGAGCTCACCCCAGGGTACGTGCCTGCCTCTTGGCTTTCGGAAACGAAGTTGGTGTTATGGTTTCTTCTTTTGATTCAAACGCATGAGAGCATCCTATTAAGCTTCATCGTGTATGTGTCTTCCCATACACGTGTTAGTAATTCATCCGGCATCAACGCCCCATACGTCCGCTATGTGCGCTGTGGTCGATGATCGTCACACAGATCCCCGCGTCTCCTTTGGTATGAATGAGAGCACTGGGCTTCTTCATCTACAGAGATAGTACGGAAAAAGTTGGCCGCGTCCCCATGACAGAGAGAGAAATATGTTTCTTCGTCTTCTAGCACATGTCAGGCAGGAGTCTTGCGAAGGGAGCTGAGCGGGGGCGGGGGCAATGGAAGAAGAAAATCGGATCTCTGTTCCTACTAATCACGAGATAATTTATTAGATCGATTGCGATTCACTCCTTTTCTTGCCTAATACATAACAGTAATTACATTCCATCTTAACATACCGTGTTTCTTTATTGGTTATTCAAGTTTTTTCTATTTGTGACTTCCCATTTTTGTAATTTAAATTATTTTATTAATATAATTTTAATAGTAGTAAATTAATGCATTGTTTCCCGTTTATTGTTCTATGTATTGTGTATTTAAGTGAATAGTTAGGCGGAAGAGCGGGCCAGATGGCCAGAGCCTCGCCACATAATAAACGCATTATTATTAACATCAGTATAGTTTTATTAACCGAACAAGCAACTTTTGATGGTTGTTTTTGAAATGTGTAAGAGAAAAAGAAAAATTATAATAAAGGATCAATATCATTTTATAGTATTCGTAAAAGTACGCTAACTCGTGAAAATAACAAAATCGCAAATAACAACTTGCTTTAAAAAATTGTATTTAAGATGTTGTTTCAGATTTTTCTTGCACAGAAGCGTCGGATATTGGCGAGAGGACATTCAACACTAAAACATGTCGACGGATGTGTGGTTATCGTACAGTGGCCTTTCAAGTCCCAGAGCGCGGGTTCCATCCCGGTCGAGGTCGACGAATGTTTCGAGTGAGAAAATCCACACACGACGTGAAATATTTCTATGCTGCACGTAAAAGACCCCTTGAGCATCATAGGATGTTCCGGTGTCCACTACCAGATGGCAGTGAGAGACGGAACGTGGTTCCGCCCATAGGGCCGCAACCAAAGAAAAATAGGCCACAAATAACGAGAGTCGAAACCCGTACGTTAATATTAACACAAACGCAATATATCACTCTGGTAAAATTTTCCTGTAGTTTGGAGACATGTTTCCCTTTTTAACACCGTACGATATCATTTACTTCTTACACAAAATAGAACCTATCTTTCTTTAACAACGTTCTTACAAACCCCGTTTTCCCGAAATAGTTTTGGAATGTAGGAGTCAATAGCAGTGATCATCTGAAGTGAGGAAGATTGTTTGTCATAAATTACGATTGATCATCGATGTATTCGGAATAATGCAACGATCGACAATAATCTTGTTTGTGAAATAACTGTCCTTGTGTAATATATTGAATATAAAATTTGTTAATATTCTGTAGATAACATAACAAGCAACTAACTATTTTTTGTTCTTATTTTAGGGAGTGCAAGTCATAATTTTGCTTTTGGGCGCAAAAATGTTAAATCAACCACAATCTTTGAAACCTTTGATAATGGGATGGACCCTTGCTTGCTTGCTGTCAATCACTCTGTTATCCTTTACATGGTCATACATAGTTTTCTGACTATTTATTTATTTATCTATCTCAAATTCGAGATACTGCATGACCAGGGATCGAATTAGAGATATGTGGGCCTTAGGCCAAAGCCCTCCGTCCACCTCCTAAACGAATTGACGCACCCCATCTTCTTCACGGTAACATATTGGGTCGTGTTTGACTATTAAAAAAATATATTTTATTCTCTTGGTTATCGTTAGAGTATTTTAGAAGTAACAACTACTAGTGTTTTATTTTGAGTAATTATCTTCGGGTCAAATAAGTGACAGACATAAAAATGAGCCAAGAGTAGATAAATTTAATAAACCCTTTTCAAGAACAAATTTAAATTAATAATGTAAGGTAAGGTCAGGTGACTGAAATTTTTTTTTGTAAATTAAGATAATTTCTTCATCTAACAATGTGTTCTACACGAATGAAACGGTTTCTTTAACATGATTTCATTCTTTCCCATTTTAGATTAAACAAAAAATTCCACGCGCCCTCTAAAATATAGCCTATTTAGTTTTGTGGTAAATTGGGGCCTGTGGATGACTTTAGCCGTACCATCTCTGATGCCTCTTCCGAACGACATGAGATAGCGTCTTGCCACATCCGTTTCTTGTGTGGAGGCGTCGAGGTCCGGTTACACATCTCCAGCACGAAATGGATCGTCAGAGAAAAAGAAACATTCATCAATGGTGGTCGAATGATACATATGAAATGAAACCCTCTCCAAACATCACGATCCTCAAATATGGATAAATATTCTTTGTCCTTTAGGATTATTACTCGGCTGGAAATGTATTAGGATCTCCTGAAGACAGCATTCTTTTAAATATATTCTGAACATTTTTAGTTAGATATTGTGACGAGGTTTAAAAGTTAAAATGACAGACGTCAATCACATTTACGTTTACGAATGCTTCACTTCAATATTCGGTTCGCATTCAACACGTATCTAAACGCAAAATCCGCAAATATAAACAATTCGATGTGTTTTGACTAAATTATACTTGTATTCTTCGTTGCATTTGGGTCGTCTCTGAGCCTTAAATTAACTTATTTCCATTTCTTTTTTTCGGTGTGTTCAACAAACACAAGACGAAAACGATACATTCCAAACTGCAGAAACGAAAATCAACGTTTCGTGAAAGCTACGGTATGGAAGAGAAAAATGTAAAAATAATTATAAAAATACATATTTCTCACTTCCATTAAAAAAATACATTCAGAGAAAACCGATAGTTAAAATTTGTTTAGAATTTATATTATTTGAGCTAAATACTCACGAATTAAATATTATGTATAAATTAAGTACAATGTTAATTAAATAGACGCAACAAATTCTTTGTCAATTACTTAGTTAATAGGTTTTATATTTTAGGACAATGCCAAACAATTACAAAATGTATAAAACGCTACTGCACTTAGTAGCTGCACCCCTCCCCCAACAAAAATCTGAAATGTCACTAATCGCTGTCAAAGAAATAACGAAATAATCCTTTCAGCAAACGAACTCAGAAGAACCTCCATTTGTTTTCGAGTCGTTCTTGCACCGGTACCGTAATTCGCAGTGGATTCGTTACCCCATCAGCATTCCATAAATTGCGCAGTACGTATTTTAGAAATATGTATCCGGTAGGGAGTTCGCAACAACACCATAAATATAATTTTTAAAAAATTTAATATTACTTTAGAAAACCAAGAATTTCGAAAATAGACAGCGAATAGGTTTCCAATAAAAATATTTTTCTACCAAAAAAACTATTTTTTTACTTACAATAATTATTTGTATAACAATTGTCAATTTTAAGAATAATATTTATACAACATTTATGTTCAGGCTATATGGATAATATACATTTTTCTTACTTTTTTTGTGGGTCAACGGCAAGGTCATTAAAGCCCTTTTTATTTGTCTAAATGCATTACATATTTGAAAGGGGAATCCCAGAGACGACCCCTTAAAGAGCGGAAATCGAATTTAAACCTCCCTTTGGTAAAAGCAATTACGAAAGCTGTACAAGATCTTCATCCCTCCATTGAAGTCGCCGTCTCAAAGACAACAGCGGCAAGTGTCTGAAGATAAGTCACAAGATGAAGACAGCAAGCCAGAGTTAAGCATGTCCTAATATTTACTTTATACAAACAGGAGATTTTAATTGTACGAGTCTCCTATCTCCTCCGGAATTACTTTGTCATTAAACAGGAGAAGAAGATAGAAGAATGGCATATAAATCAAATTTAGATGAAATCTAATAGTTCACTCATAGGACCATGGCTGGATAAAATTAAAACTACTGACTAATCATCTTCTGTGACAAAATCAAAACAAAAATCAGATATGTGGGTGTGGCACATGGATGCAATGGAAACAGCAATATTTCATACATTACATGTTAAATTTGAATTCGAAAAAAGGATGTAACTATTTTCAACGAGAAAGTTTGTAAGCTGGTTGAAAATTGTTTTCCACCTTCTTCGTGACCTCAATAGGCTTTAGGGCTCGTCAACTTTTGCGTTTAGGTCATTAACTAAACCACTTACATATTTGCAAACGTTTCAATGCTATTTTACGATTCAATACAACAATTACATCGAATATGGAATAAAAATGATCTTGTAAAACTGAATGTAATAATAACAATGAAATTAAAGAACGAGCAAGTGCTTTTGTAAAGAAATATTCAATGGAAGAACAATATTTAAACTGTAAACCGTGGCAATGGTAGCGTATGTTTCAATCGTTCATTATCTAACTAGCAACTAGAAAAACGTTTCCATAGTTTCCAGTACTAGATTTCAAGAAACTTTTTTTACCTCTGCTTTGTTAGCTATAGCAAAGTCGAAAAAGTTAAAGATAAATGTAGTAAGAAATGCAATATACATATATTTTAATTATGCATAAAAATATATCCAATAAAATGTATAAAGTTAGTTTCTTAGTGTATTAGTAAATTCATAAAATTGCAGAAACATTTAAAAATTAAGAAATATTATTAAGTTTAAAAGCGTAAAAAATAAATGGCGTGGAATGCATGAATGTTATTTGATACATTGGAGGAATTGGTCTGATGTTGACAGATTGATGTTCATTATAAGTAGTAAACGATTTTGTCATTCTGTCATTATTTATTGATGCATTTAACGACAAAATCTTTTATTACTTATAATATTTTATACGTTTTGGTAAATAATAATTAATTAAACAAGTACTCCCTCCCGACGGAACCATGATATCTGTTTTTCAATGCCCTCTCCCCCCCACACACACACCAAAAAAATATAAAAATTGAAATCCCGTCTCAGTATCTGAAAAAGATGGATTTTTCTACGCATTACATGCGCCATCTTGAAGTAAAACAGCAGTCTCGAGAAACAAGTTTTCGAACGAATAGTCGCTAGAACCATGACACAAAGACAGTAGCAATGTTGCGAGTCATTTCATATGATTCACACTAGCCACTCTCCGTTTCCCACCATCCCACCATTTCATTTCGCATTCCCCAAGGACATCACGATATTTCATCACGTGGTTATTCAAGGAACTCTTTGATTGGATTTTTTCTTTCGAATTCCCATTCGCTTTTATGTTTCCAAAGCTATGACCTATCAGCGTATCAGCGGCGAAGTGCCTTCAGTCACGTACTGCAGAGTCTTCCAATGTTCCTTCCACACGAGAAAACGTTCCAATGGATTTAGATAACAACTCGCACTTCATCGTTCTAGAGTCAAACACTAAAAGAAAGCTATTTCTACAAAGCTAGATAAACCCGTGAGGTTTAATCGCACGGGAAATTGAATGATTCTGAAGGATAATATCAACGTTCACTATTATTTAGCAAGATTATAATGTTTACCTGAGTTATATGGCAGACAGTTCTCCCCCCATCTACTATTTAGCATTAAATAATGTAAACATCAAAACGGATATGAGCAGTACATAATAATACGTACAATTCCCCACGAATATTGTTTATACCAGCATGGTCAGACGCGTCAGAGCTATCATTTGTTAGAACTCTAGTCAAGTAACATCCTTTTCACATAAATGATTGAAGAGGCTCCTTCGTTTGATGTAATTTTTAAATGCAATAATCTCTGAAATGAAATGGCGTAAGATGGAATAATAGGAAATCATCAACACATATTTTAATGTTCTAAATTGCGATACTTCATTTGTGAGATTTGCTCCGTCCAGTTATGCGAAAAAGGGAAAAAAAATTGATGGCACATTTGCGTATCGCGTATATAATGATGATATGCAACTGAAGTATGTGAAAACGCAGACATGTATTTATCAATAGAATTAAAATATAATATTTTTTGTTTGAAAGATCGTCTTTCACCCGAAAGAGAAAGACATTAAACAAAGAAATATCATGGATTATAAGTTTGAAAAATTTTGGAACTTATCTTGGCGAGTTTAAGACGTGTATGTGATCTGATCTTTCATGTAACTGCGTGTTTTGAAAGAGAAAAAAAAATTAACTACAAGGAAACAAAGTATTAGTATGACATTAACTTCGAGCAGGTAAGGGAAATCTAATCTGAAACCCAAAGAATCGAACTCACGCTACTCGCAGTGTACTGTTACGACCAAATTCGTCCCAAAATCGTGTATCTCCCGAACGGATGGAGCTAGAGAAGTATCTTAAAAAGCATTCGAAAACAAAGAAAATACACGACCGCAGTCGTCCTAATTATGTGGCAGCAAAAAATTCAAATTTCAAAAACGTTGGTCGTGGCTTTTCTCTTCACAGTTAGTATTCTTCACTTCTGTAACTAAGTCAGTCCACGTTCATGATTTACTTCAAATAACACGACCTATTTTTATAGATTATAGTGTGTATATATTATACTTCCAACAACTTTTGTCCAGGAGGTCATCAAGTTGTAACCTTCTTATCGTAATAAACAATAGTGAACATGTTTTCGCAACATAAATCGTGTATTTAATAAATTATATCCACTAAATGGAGGAATAAATAAATAAATTATTTTCTGTCATTTTGTTTTCATAATTTGCTTAAAATAAGTGTTATGACTATCGCACATGAATATTGCAAACTTCAAATTATTTATTTTATTCTATTTTTCTGTTTATGGTTTATACACATTTCTCACCTGTTTCCTACATAATCCGATGAACAGTAAGTAATGTTAATTATTTGATACTTGATTCATACGTTTTCGTAAACCTTACAGCTGTTGCTTTGCTTCGTATAATGAGAGCGAGTCCGCGTCCTGAGACGCAGTATTTTGCCTTTACACTCATCGCAAGGAGAATGTCACAGCTGCAGCTTACGTAACACTGCTGGCAACAGAAGGTTACCACACATCAACTGATCAGGCAATGGATGTATCCATTCGTCTCTTCCTTCACCACAATGAGAATAGTGCATTTCACATCGCAATTCACAACAATTTTCCACGGATCGCGTAATGCTTGACATTATTTTACAGCTACCTCATTTCGGATTCGATTGGGCGGGGTCAAGCACAAACACAATGGTGATTTTTTTTTAGATTTTGTAAATGTTTATTTAATCGAAAAACAAAGACACTAACCAATTAGATAATTTATTGTACTTCTACTCAATTAGCATTGCATTTAATTTTTAAAACATTTATTTCATTAAATATAATCCAAATCTAAAGAACCGACAGTTATGATTTACATGTTACGAAATGACTGATTAGTTAGACATTCTGTCCGCAACGTTGCCACACTCCCGTCCGTCTTCGTAAAACGAATTCCAAAGAGAACTCATGATGTTTCTTCTTGATTATTTAGTTTGATGTACCAGTTTCCACTATGGCAACGTGTTAAAGTTATATGTTTATAACTTTTTTTCCATTTCCAACCTATCCAAAACAGGGACTTTCCATTTAAGAAATAACTACTATTTTTGATAGGTTTTGGGTGGACTCCGTTTGGCTACTATGAAACTACTACGTTGGGGAGGACTTGTAACATCATATAGCTTAATATACTAGAAATTAATAGATACAGAAATTTTATGTAAAACACCATAAATTCCAAAATATGTTTTATATATATATAAATTTATTGTCAAAAAACAGTACAAACTGCGTATGACCACGTGGAGGACAATAAACTACTAATTTACTCTCCGGAAGCAAGCAAGGGACCATCCCATCAATTCCGATCAAGGGCCCTAAGGCAGAGGCGGATTCAAAAAATTTA
>NNCF01130434.1:0-67385 GCA_002313205.1 Laupala kohalensis
GCGGGGAGAGTCATGTTGGCTCTCCCTAATGCGCAACTGCATTTTCCCTACCTGTACAAGTTTTTCGGTCTTCAATGAACTTTGATGTCGACATGAGCCGTAAAGCTCCACCCAAAAAAATAAAAAAACCAAAAAAACATAGTACCTCGCACTCATCGCCTAACCAACTGAGCACCCCTCATGCTTACAAACAACTGTGCATGAAGCGTGCTCTACAACAATCAGTCACTGCTCCACAACAATATGTCAAATATTAATATTAAAAGTATTAATTATCCTCACTTTTACACTTACAAATTATTATATTATCTAATATATACACACATAATTAATTATTTACTCATATATTTTTTAGTTGATTAAACCTAACACTATTGTTTATTTAATTTATTTACAATGTTTGCATATATGTTACTTAAATTATCTGTATCAGACTTTAAATTGCACGCATGCTTATGCTGTGCAAATGTATACCATTTCTTTGAATAACCGTTTCCCGTACATTGGTTCGTTATCCAATATGTGCACGGCATCAAAGCTAAAGGTATGTTTGGAGTCACTGGCATGTTTTCCTAAAGAACAACCTGGATTCTTTTTGGTACAATCAGCGCGGTGCAGTCATTCGTTTTTCCAGTTTTTGTCCTGTTTGTCCTATATATACATTATTGCAGTCATTGCAAGGGACTCTTGTGTACAATATTACACCTATCATCTTTCTTGACAAGATCTTCTATTTTGGAAAATACCATATTACTCAGATAATTCTTATTCTTAAATGTGATTTTAGCATCACTTAACTTATTATTTATTTGCCCACCCAGAGCTTCCGATAACCCTTGAACATAAATCATGGATTTATATTGCTTGTTATTCTTATCGTTATCCAAGTTCAGAACTATTTTATTGGTTCTATTATGCAGTATGTTATTTGTATATTATATAGTATGTTTAACTTATTGCTAGAAAATTAGAATATCGGCTAATTCTAGACCTTGATGTGTATAGCCCTAAAGAAGAAAATATAAATTTTAGAAACGTTGACAGTATGGAATAGTGTTATTTGTCTTTCTTCCTATCGACCCAATCCCAATAACCAGTTTAGATGATATAATTTAGGGTCAACAATATAGAGTATACAAAAACATTTATTAATTAAAAGCACTGGGTAGATTGTACTGATAAAACAATGAAAACCACAATAAGTTATATCAGAGCACTGATCGTACTCATAACTATTTACAAAAAAACAAATACACATACCATTGGAATTAACAAAGTTCACTTTGAAAGCTTCTAGTCTCATAACTAAAACATTTTACAGGAAAAGAAATGTTCTCCGTGACTCGTAGTCCGAAGGTAATAACGCCGTACATCTCGAGTGTGTGGCATCAGTTGTCCGCGCTTGCACCGGATGGTGCTCATCGTAAATGGGCTACACGGCTTAAATTTTGACAAGTCCTACTGAAACACGGAATGCGACTGTCATGTCCGCCGGAAACCGGCGACTTAAGCACTCATTAGCGGGGAAAAGTGGAAGTGAAGGTAGAAATGAAGTAGGGATAAAAGGATAAATTGATGGGAGTTATGGCGAGTTTATTGGTAGAAGGATGAGATTGAGGTGAAACGATGAAATTGAAAAAGAGATAATTAAGGGTAGAAGGAGGGAATGGGGAGTTGAAGTATGTCGGAAGGGTACCGACGGTGAGCAATGGGATTGACTCTGCGAAACAGATGCCGAGAGTACTTATGAAAGATGTTGTTGGGGGTGGGATCGTGGAACGCCTTCCCGATATGTTTCCGGGCACGAAGGAAGATGAATTTAGTGATAGGTTCTAATTTAGAAATTTGACGAAGATAAGAATTGGGGGTGCCCATGGGCGGTTTGACAGCCAACGGCAGGAACCGGTTTTCAAGAATGTGAAGGCTACGATGATTTTTATTGGGAGTGGTAGCCCAAGTTTCACAGGCACAGTGCCAGGCTACGGACGCATGTTTTGTAAAGTAAGAGTTTAATTTTGAGCCGGATTCTGCGATTACAGAAAATAGGACAGAGGCGGGCAAGAGTGCTTTTCATTTTTTTAAATAGAGAATTTCCAAGATGTTCCCAGCGAAGCTTCCTGTCCATTGTGATCCCAAGGTACTTGACACTTGTGGACTAGGTCACAGTGATGTCCTTGACCTTGAGCGACGGCAGATTTTGAAAGGGCTTGCTGGAGAGGTAGCGGAAAGTGAAGATAATTGCCTGGCACTAGGAGGGGTTCAAGGTGAGCCCATTAGTCCGTGTCCAGGCGAGAGGTAGCTACTTGAAGAATAGATTGTAGGTACGTGCCGCAAAAGCAATGTCATCAGCATAAAGAAATTTAGAAACATGCCCAGGTGCCGGAAGATCGTGATGAAACAGAGAGAAAAGAGTGGGTGACCAGACACTACCCTGGGGGACCCCAGCGCAGAAGGGGCGGATTATGAATAAGTAGCGATGGAAGTTTATCACGAAGGATCGTCCGGAGAGGTAACTGCGCAGGAGGTGATGAAATAGGGGAGGAACTAAGGAACAGGTTTTGCGAAGGAGAAGGTCGTTGTGGATAGTGTCGAAGGCAAAGGAGAAATCGAAGAATATAGCAGGAATGGCAATTTGTCGAGATAGGATGGGAGCTAATTCATGTGTCAGGCGCAAGTTCTGCAATGCTGCAGACTTGGTGCGCCTGAAACCGAATTGGGTGGGACGAATGGCATGAGTGGAGTCTAGGTGCGGGATAAATTTGGCAAGGATAAGGCGCTCGACAAGTTTGCCAAGAAGCAAAAGAAGACTAATGGGACGATAGTTATTAGGGTCCCGAAGATTCTTCCCGTTTGGGAAGAAGAATGATGGTGGCATGTTTCCAGGAAAGTGTAAAGTAACTGAGAGAAAGACAAGAGTTAAAGATGTTGGTAAGAAGAAGAACAGCGTTATGCGTTAGATGACGAAGATAACACTACGAATCTTGTCGGAGCCACCCACCTTGTTGGTTTTCACTCTCTTAAGGGCGGTCTTGACCTCCCAGACACCGAGGGTCTACTCATCGTCTAGTGTGGTGGGAGATAACGGAGGTAGAAGTGTGGTTAAAGATGGGTAGGACGTAATGCTAGAAGGGGAGAAGCGATTTTCCAGGATCTCACCGAAGATCTCAACTTTCCTGACCGGGTCATAAGTGGGAATAGGCGAACCTGGAGTGAGGAGAGGGGTGATGGCAGTGGAAGGGTTTCGCAGAGTTCTCTGGATCTTCCACTCATCGTCGGAGGTTAAGACGTTAACCCTGGCAAGATAGGATTGCCGTTGTTGGGCCAGGAAGTCGCGAAGTCTGTTCTGCAAGAAGCGTCGGGTGTAGAGGAAAGAAGATTTGTAAGAAGGGTCTCTGGTTCGGTAGAATCGCCGCTGAGCACGACGACGTTCCCTTATCAGAGCGAAAATGTCCTGCGGGGTGTCCGGGTGAGAAGATGAGACAGGGGTGAATGTGCTACAGTGTCGAAAGCTCGTCAACATGTGATTTGTCACGTGAGAAATGGCTCTATCAATGTCGTCAGGTGAAGTAAGTGGAAGATAGGAGTTCACCTTACGGGTGAGTCGTGAGGTGTACTCTCGCCAGTCTGTCTTGATAGCCGGAGGAGGTTGAAAGTCGTGGAGGAAAGGGCCTAAGTAAGTGGAGAAGACAATAGGGAGGTGATCGGAAGTTAATTTAAAGCGGTGATGGGGGGTGGAAATTTGTAGATTAGAAGAGTGAAGGACTATGTCTAGGATGTCGTGCGGTATGTCGTTGATGAGGTGGGTCGGATCAGAGGGAAGAGGGAGTAGGAGAGTCGGGTGTTGTGTCAGTATGTGGCCAGGGATCTACCGCCGATGTTGCAGACTGTGCAGCACCAGTCGGTATGATTGCAATTGAGATCTCCGTCGATTACGATGCAGTCACCCCAGACCTCTGAGTAGGTCGAGATCCGCCCCGTCGAGAGCTTTGCGAGGCCGCAGATAAGCGGAAACCACTATAACTGTGCCTCGTTGGGTGCCGAACTCCAAGACAGTGGCTTCAAGAGAGGAAAGAGTAGTAGTGGGAAGGCGAGTGTGAGGGATAGTTTTTGGAACGGCGATGGCTGTACAGCCGTGTGGGTTTAAATTGGGAGTGACGTAGGAATTATCATCTCGATAGATGTATTACCCCGAAAGAGAAAAAGACGAAGAGGATGTAAGCCATGTCTCCTGGAGAAGAACAACATGGACTGAGAAGTCGGAAAGAAATTGTCGAATTTCCGCAAGTTTACTGTCCATCGTGTCACGGCAGTTCCACGACGTAAAAAAGGTAATACTGTTGGGGGCCATTTAGGAAAGGGGGCAAGTACTTGTAAGGCGTTAAGACCCTTAGGGAGGAAGGGGCCAGGGTTTGAAGGAATGGGAAGAATTAGTTTGATTGCGTCGAAAATAGCACGCAGATCAAAATTTTTAAGCAATTGCAGCACCTCAGTTAAGGACTGAATGTCTGCAGCAGTGATACTTGGAAGAAATGAGGAAAAGTTGCCAGTAAAAGGCGAAGCTGAAGGTGCAGAAGGACCAGTGGTCCGCGGCCACGTTTGCTTTGAATCGGATATTAGCCCTCCGAGCAGCCTCTGTGTATTGGCGCGCTGCTCTTGAGCGACGTTTTCGTTCTCTGTTTAGCGCGACGTTTTTTAATTTATAGAAATGCCGGGCAACCCGACCAGGAGGCGCAGTGGTCACCCGCACAATTGTTGCAGGTGAGTCGTGTTGGCCGTGGAGAGCACTGCGCCAGGCTGTGGGGGCCCGCGCACTGGGGACAAACGGCGTCGCATCCGCGGTGATTGCGAGTGTGACCCCAAGCCTGGCATCGAGTGCAGTGAGCGATCCACTCTCGTCTGTTGCACTCTTCGAGCGTAACCCTCACATTACCCAAATACCGTACGGTTTGTAGAAATTGTTGTATGACGGAGTGCGCCAGTCTCACCACGTAGAGTCCCAGGTGGATCCTCCCGTCCGTTCCATTCTTTCGTTTGAGTTCCGAAAGATGAAATACTTGGAACCCCTGGTTCACAATATCCTCGCGAAGTGATTCGAGGTCTTCATTCGGGTGAAGGCCCCGAATCACTAGGCGGTGACGTCTCTCTTCCATCACCCGGTGAAAGAAGAATGAGGTGTTGGCATCCTTATTCTTCAGCGCAGTCAGCTTCCGGACCATCGCCTGGTGATCCTGGAAGCCGGCGACGTGCACAATAAAGTGCGCGCGCGTGTTTCTACCAGTCAATTAGGATTTTGAACTAGTCTGCAGGACTCGCAGGAGTTCCCGGGTGTCGAGGACATTTTCAACGTAAATATCGCCGCCCCGACGGCCGTTTCCGGCGTAACCCTGTTTACCAGACTCTGTGTTGGTGGCAGGAGGGGTCAAAGTTTGGGAGGAAGTAGGAGCAGGAGTGGAAGTAGCTTTCCCTACATTATCAGACGTTTTGTTCTCAGAGCCGGATGTACTGACGGCGGTGACGGAAGCAGCGACCGTGAGCCCTACAGAATTAATCTCTTTAGGTTTGTCCCACACGTCAGTAATAGACGTTTTGGCGGTGTTAATTGCTGCGCTAATGGGCGCAAACCGGTTAGACAAATTCAGGAGCCTACGTTCCTGAGCTGGCTTCGGGCGAAAGATCTTCTTCGCCGGTGTAAATCCCTCCTCACACTCCATGTTGTCATGGGGGCGGGGTGACGTAACTATACGGGTAATGCACTTAGGTGCAGTCTTTACAATAGGTAAATCTTCCGTGGCAGCGCAAGCAGCTGCCAGTCAATGGACCAGACTCATCCTGAAGGAGCGCAGTGGACGCAAGTTCACAGTTCTCGGTCGCTGCCATCAGGGAAGCAGCTGGAAGGGTCTGCAAACGCTGCCGTCTGGTGCCCAGCAGCTGCTTACGGAGAGATCTCGCAGCAGTCAGTCGTCGGTTGGCCGGTGACCACTTCGCCGCCGCGGTGGTAGAAAGCTTCTCTGTAGTCACGCTTACCACACTACCCGAAGTCGTCGGCGCTTCCTCGGAGACGACCCGAAGAAAGCCGCCGAAAACCGATCAATTTTGGCCGTTATCGCATTAAAAAAATACCAAAACTCGACTAAAGAAACGGGTCACGCCCGTAAAGCTAGAGCGCACCCACTAGACTTACTGCATCAGAAGATGCAGCAGGAAAAGTAGGCAACGCCTATGCCAACGAGGTGAGTGCAACCCGCACGACAGGGGTTGCCTCGGTCCCGTGTTGCAGTAAAAACTGCAAGTTCTCTTCCGAAGGTTCAAACTGCGCGCCGCGGGACCACGTGGTCCAAGAAAAAAGGATCGTAAATTCACCGAACGTCAGCAAAGAGCAGCGAAAGCGCGGGAAACGCGGAGCGGNTCGTAAATTCACCGAACGTCAGCAAAGAGCAGCGAAAGCGCGGGAAACGCGGAGCGGTCCACACACTACCGAGGTGGGGCTCGGAATGGCAACGCCGTACCCTAACCCATATACCACGCGTCGTCTTCTGTCTTCTCCCACGGTCGTAGCTGCGAAGTAGACAAAGTAAAAATGGAGATTCTTACGAGCAGCGTTGCTTGCCACAATGCAGTTTTGGAACTGAATGCTAGCTCGAAAATACCTCTAATTGACTCGTAAAAGTCTCTAACAAGCAATAATGTTCCTTTCACTGCGTCCCGTGCTACGTGTAGTGTTTGCACACTTGCCCTACCCGACTATCGCCGCGAGCTGTTCAAATGTATCGGGCGTAATACGAATAAGTCAACTAATTAATTGGGAGAACTAATTGTTCATATCAATATGTAATGTTAAATTGTAATTACTCAGCATATCATGTGGAGATATATGGATTTGAACTACCTCTCTACCGTATTTCAAGGTTAGATCAGTGTTTTCCCCAACCACACAAGTGCTCGTTTACTTTGACAAGAGAAGTAAATTTACAACTTTATCTTGTCCTTATAAATTAAGCCAAGACTGATTTCACTTATTACTCGGATCACTCATTCAATAGCCGATTCGCAAGGCTTAAAATTACTGTGTTTAACATTAAATTGAATCATTATTCATTGCCATTATATTATGTGTCAACTTTTGTTAGCACACTGAGCATTTTCTGAGAAATGACTTGTATATGAGTGGTATTTCTGTGTTCATTCGTTCATGTAATTTTCACCGTCAATTACTCGTGAAATAAATCGGTCTTCATTTGCATTACTTTTCGTACTACTCCTTCAAATCATTTTGCTCATTTTAAATAAATATATTGTCAAAAAGCAGTTACAGACCATATGGAGGACAACTCTCCAGACGCAAGCAAGGAACCATCCAATAATTTTTGATCAAGGGCCTTATGGCAGAGACGGATTTAAAATTTCACCGTAATCTTTACGTAAGAATAGAAAGTTATCAACGTGCTATAATATCAACAAAACATCGAGAAATTTTCTTTTCAATAAAACACAGAAAAGTTAGTCCCATCCTGGCCCCGGTTTTACTCCGTATTTCCTTCGAGTAGAGGCGGATTTTTTATAAAGACTCGCTAGGCTCTTGCTTAGGGGCGGCATGAATTGATATAATTATTCGAGAATTTAGTGTTATTTAATTGTCAACAATACTTTCCGAATGATTTATAGCTTGATAATAATACATACTTGTGAAATTACTTTTCTGTGTTTTATTGAATACAATATTTGTTAATATTACGTTAATACTATAACACGTGTCGAACTTTTTTTTATCATTAGGAGTATGTTGAAATGATAAATCCGCCTAAGCCCTTGAGCGGAATTGATGGGATGGTCCCTTGCTTGCTTCCGGAGAGTAAGTTAGTAAGCTTTCAGCCACCGCTTGTCAAAGGACCCAGCATTGAAGATGGCCGCCATGCGGCCGAAAATACTTTTTGCATCAGTAAACAATGATAGAATGACAAAATATTTTACTACTTATAATGAACATCAATCTGTAAATATCAGACCAATTCCTTCTGGAAGTTTTTCTTTCATTTTCTAATATGAAATGAGATTAAATTTGTGATTCAGTACTCTGAATCAAAAATAAAAAAACGGATTAATACGGATTTAATTTTGGGATAGCTTGGACAGTGGTGCACGCTCCAATTTTGAGCAGTATCTATCTCCCTCCTTCATTGCACCCTGGGACGGTCGAGCACCACGACAATAGCAGGCTCTTCCATGACAATATTCTCTCGCCACAGCCAATGGAACCTATAAAATGTATTAGTACATCATTTTAAGTGTGCTGTCTGTTATACGAGAACGTATCTACGAAATCTTTTGCTGACAATTTGGTCATATCGTTGTGTCCTTTGGGGATCGGAGAAGGGCATGATGGCTTTACCAGTTACAGGACTTTAATGAAAATGGTCCTTTAAGGTTAATGAAAACTCTCGTGCATTTGCAGTAGAAGTCTACAAATACTTCTCAATAAAACAGATGAATAAAGAAATACAGAAAAAAGAGTTAAGATACATTTATTAATAGGAAACCTAAAATTACGATGGAGGGAGTGAATGATGTGGTGTTGGGGATCAGGCGTGAGCTGGTGCCACGTGCAAATGTACGCCTTTCAGCTTGAGTCGATGTTGGAAGTCTTGTTGTAGTTGTTCACAGAGACGTCTCAACTCTTCGTCCCCGCAGCGAAGAGTCTGCGTCTGAGGGCGCAAGTGCAGTCGAGACAAACGAGCAGCGCCGCATTGAGGACCTCGCTCTGCGAGCACCATTGGCTTTCTCTTTACATTGTACGGAATTACATAGAGGAAAGGAAAATCGGGCAAAATATTAGAATTTGAACCACATTTTAAAATTTCCCTCATTTTTTATAATAGATTCTTCAGTATCATATTACATTATTACGACAATAGCGACAATACCCCATACACGTTAAGAGTCAAATTCAGATAAGGTATTGGAAGAGAATTAAGGTAATTCTCGGCGGACTTTGCTTCCAATCTCTCCGCTAATCAGAAAATGAAGTCATTTCAAAATTAGAGTTGTTCTAATATGGCTCCAATGCATGTATTTCATGTCCTCCAAGAAATTCTTGTAATCTACCTCATTGCGGAAAAGATTGTTTAGTACAGAATGAATGAATGAATGAATGAATGAATGAATGAATGATGAAATGATAATTACCAGTACCGTTCCGAGGACGGGTTCCGGGCACCAAAAGCAAAGGGATGCCAGGAAATGAAAAGGAAAATAATGTTGCAATTGAACAAAATCATAACGTAAAAGATCCCGAAATGTCTTTTACAAGCGCCATGAAGCCGAGAGCTGTTTCGGCGTATTTTTAATAGTCATGGGGTTGAATTCTCGTATAGCTGTACAGTAACTATTCACCGATGTGCAAAATGCTTATTGGAGCTGGCTGAATATATTGATTACGCAACCTATATGTGAGACCCACTCACTGATCATCTATACAGAGGAATTCTCGTTCCTTGTTAGTCTAATGTGGCAGAACGTATGCGATAAATACGAATACCTACAGACAATAACAGACTACACCCACCTTCCCGTGGTGGGAATGGGCACTTCTCACGTGAAGCAGCAAGAGGCGTAGTCCTTTAAAGAATATGAAAAACGAAGGAAGTTGGTCCGTACACTGACTCAAAAAAACATAGTATTTTTAAATTATGTTTTCTTTCAATAGTATGCATTTATGTTCAATAAAAAAAATGAATCGATATTGTGTTTGAAGAGAATTTAGTAACCAAAAACCTCCAAGAAAATATTGTAAATGTCCCACTGTCGATTCCAGACACTTTTGGATTGTTTAAAAATTTTCAGGGAAAGAGGATTTACAGAATTTACCGACCCCTGGTCTACAGTGCGCTGAGAAAGTATTACATACTGCAAGGCTGAACTAGCGGTGCTTTCCTTCATCTCACCATAACTTACATATTTTGAAATAAATTATCTTGAAATTTGGGGTGCGGATGCTCCCATGTTTCCTAGACATTTCCTCGTCGGGAAGTTTATGTGCCTCGTCTTTCGCGCAGCGAAATCAAATAAACTTTATTGACAAAGAAAGCAGTTACAACAGTTACAAACTGCGTATGGCCACGTAGAATAAACAAATATACTCTCCGGAAGCAAACAAGGGACCATCCCATCTATTTCAATCAAGAGACCAAAGGTAGAGGCAGATTTACCATTTCCACGTACTCCTAACGATAAAAATAGTTCGGCATGTGTTTTAGTATTAACGTAATATTAACAAATATTGTATTTAATAAAACACAAAAAAGTCATTTCACAGTAGGCATTGTTTTCAAACTACAAACCAATCGGAAAGTATTATTGATAAATCGTAACGACTAAATAACACTAAATTCGCGAATAATTATTTCAATAGATGCTGCCCCTAGGCAAGAGCTTAACGAGTCTTTATAAAAAACCCACCTCTACCCGAAGGAAAACCGGAGAAAACCCGGGCCACGTTGGGACTACAGAATTAATGTACACAACCGTGCCAAGGTTGTAAACATGCACAACTAAATTTATATGAATAATAAGACACAACACAAGCATGCAGGAAAATAGTTTCGCAATTGTTATAAGATATTTTTAAAGTACTACAACAATGGCGTGATAAAGTACAAGACTACTTTAAGTTGTATTAAAATCAATAAATTATTTTACAGTGTAGGAGCACTGATGCAGTAGGAAGCTTTTAACCGCGGATTTAAAGAGATTCAATTTCATAATATATTTTATATTTTTGGGCAGGGAATTATATAGAACGATTCCAGAATGATACGATCCTTTTTGGCAAAGTGCGGTTGACACTCTCGGACGATGAATATTATTCCTATTGCGAGTATTGTGTTCGTGAACAAATCTGTTCTGTACGAAACAAGGACGGCGCTTCAGTAATTCGGTCTTAACAAACACGACAGTTTCATGAATACAAATGCAAGGAAGTGTTAAAATATTTAATTCCTTAAATAACGGTTTACAAGAGTTTCGGGGTGTGATTTACAAATTATCCGAACAATCCTCTTTTGAATTCTGAAGTTTGGACGCTCTGCCCGGAATTGCTCCAGAAGATAACGCTGTATCGTAAATGGGAGTAAACATTTCCAATATATGCGCAACGGGAAATATGTGGACTAATAATACCAACTAAGATTCGTAATGCGTAACAGAATTTACTTAATTTGGAATTAAGATTGTCCACTGACAATTTCATTTCAGACTGTCTTGAATATGGAGACCAGAAAACTTTGTATTAGTAACAGTTTTTAATTGTGTACTGTTTAACGATAGAGAAACCTGGGGTAAAGATTTTGTAATACTATTGTGAAATGACAGACACTGTTTTGTCAGTGTTTACAATGAAACGATTTGCATGGAACCAAGTCGAAAGGTTAGACAAAACGTTTTGAGCGTTGGAGTGTTTACATAGTAAATTAGTGTCATCAGCAAGAAGAACCATTTTGCAATCTGATGCGGAAGACGACATGTCGTACATACAACAAAAAGAGTATAGGGCCAAGAATTCAACCTTGGGGAGTTAGTAGCTTTGTTTCTGAAAGGCAATGCAGAATTACTTTATTTTTAGTATATATTTCGACCTGTTGATATTTATCTTTTAAATTGGAAGTGAGCCATTGATGTGCAAGTTCACGACTGCCAAAAGACTGTAATTTTGTAAAGAGAATTTCGTGATCGATGACATCGAATGTTTCAGATAAGTCAAGAAAAACACCTGGAGGATTTTCTCCATGGTCAAGAGAAGTGGAAACATCGTTTAAGAAAGAAAATATGGCGCTGGTGGTGGAAAAGGATTTTCGAAATCCGTGTTGATAGTCAGAGATAATGTTATTTTTTGATAAAAATACGACTGTAGAACAATTTTTCAAGGTTTTTTGAGAAAGTGGGTAGTAGAGAAATTGGTCGATAATTAAAAACATTGTGTTTGTTTCTTTTCTTGTGTAAAGGTTTTACTCTCTTAAATATGCTAGGAAACACCCCTTCCGATAAAGAACTATTAAATGTATGTATGAGTGTATTTAATATAACGTGGGACAAAAATTTAACAATAAATTGGGGTATATCGTCTATGCCTGTTGAAGATATGTTTTTTAATGAACTGATGGTTCTCATGATTTCACTGGCGTTCATTTGGGAAGTGAACTTAGAATGGGGCATGTGGGTGGATATGTGTTCGGTGTATTTGCATCCTGAAAGTATCAGTGGAGGAAAAATACGGGAAAATCTATCAACAATATCACACTTTCAGATGTGAGAGAGAGCTAGTCTCGAGAGTACAGTCTCATTATTGTCCAATGTAGATACACAGATGAAAAAATCATTCACTAAGACCATCCCTTTAAACTATTATTCCATAATGAATATGAATTAACGCGTTGAAATCTATTGTGACAAAAACCATTTCATTTTATGTCATAAGATGTAAACAGTAGTTTCGTATAAAACGTTTTTTCTCTCCATCTAACCACCCCTATGGCTGGGGTGCTCACCTCTATCCACCTCCACACACTTCCATATCGAGAAAAAATTCTAAATGATGGAAACTTGTTGGCTGTATTTGCATCGCGTTCTCCTACATTGCTACACGTGTTTTTATCCTACGATTGTTTCACATCATTCCTGCCATCAGGTCGGGACCCACAGTATCTGCATCCACATCCACGCTCGTTTCATAGTTTTCTGTAAGATGTGGACCGACACTAGGTTTAGAGGTCTGAATTCAAATTAAAACGCAGCTCGTCACCCCGAGGAATGACGGTTGCATTTCAAGGGAGCGATGATAGGGGTAAACGACTCACATTTGTTTTACGAGATATGGACCCTATGCTGATGGCAACTCATCCCGAATTTTACGTTGGTACATTTCAAAACTTAAAAATTATGGTAAAACGAAGGAGTTGCACCGTTAAATTTGCCTCGCAGAGTATAAGTTTAGTTTGTCGTAATACTTATAAACTACGTACTCCCTTAAAGACTGGTGAAAAGTTTCATGGCTTTCATATGAAACGGAAGTTATGAAATACTATTCCTGAAATTATTTTATATTTTGATGGTCTCAATTTTCAATTTTCGTAATTGTTATTTTTATTACTACATACATATTACTGTATTTATGGCAAAATGCCTCAGTATATGTTTTAAGTTCGCTGAATGCAAAAGGTTGAAAGTGATGCAATTGTTGACATGTCTGAGGATGAGAGAGGCGTTTTGCTAAAACTCACCCCGGGAGCCTGTGCTTCTCGCAACGGCACTGTTTATTAAATGCACTTTTTGTCCTTTGAAAATATCTCGTATTATGGTTGTAAAATATTGAAGGGCGTTTTAAGACTGAGGGAGTAAGAAAGCACTGACCTAAGGAAGCTCGTTCACACAGTTTGCGCATCGTTTCCAGGTCGTTGAATAAACCTCTGAATTCCAATGCTATGAGAGGGAAGTCATCTTGTGCCTTGAGGAGATCCGAATCCAAGTTATCACGATTCCTCCACAAATGCAGTGACAGGTATTCTGTAATTTAAAATTGGAATTTATTATGAATAGAGATAAAATAAAATTGGTTACACATCGCTGCGGTGGTTTGATAAGGTTCTAACTTATATTTTTTCTGAAATTGAGATTATGGGTTCAATAAATCATTTAAAGATAGAACAATACAGAAAACCGACTCTGCCGTCGATATCGCAAGACGTAAACAAACTACTGACGTGACAAATTTATATCTAAAGATCAGTTTTACATTATTTCAGTTTGTCGAGGTTCTAAAGTTGGTTTTATATGTCAAGCACAGGGTTGCCAACCGTCCCAATTTTGCCGGGATTGCCCCTACTTTCCGAAAATTGTCCCGCTATAACTTCGGTACGACACGTGAAGGTCACACACAGAGTTACATGAGGAAATAGTAATATACAGAATATTTTATACCGTACTAGCAGAACTATCCGGCGTCACCCGGGATTTGGAATTGAACTTAAAACAATCATCACTGGACATTGAAGATTTAAATCAATTGACAATAGAACATGAAAAACAGTATTTATTTCCACTGTTTAACAAACGTACAAAAATACATCAACATCCAAAGAAAAATTGGTACTGAGAATTGATATATTCTACCATACAGCTATTAAAACACCCTCCAAAAGGTCTGGATTTTTAGCTCATTTTGCCCGGCGTTGTCCGGGGTTCTCACGTTATGTTTTAAATCAAAAACCACAACGAAAACCTACAAAAATACACACAGTTTTCAGTATCGTATATTAATAAGTGCGTAATTACTTTAAAATCGTGGTGAAACAAAGGTTTTAAATTTTACTTTTAGATTATGGACTTGAAAACAAGGTAACGAAGATTGCACACTTAGTGGAAAACCTCACGTCACTCATTAATTCTGGCGGCCACTTATTAGTAAACTTCATAGTCAACAGTCATGCCAGTGAAAATTCACATGTACTGATTAGCAATCAATTTTAATAATTTCCTGCACTTGAAATTTAACACTCTTTGCCTTTAACTCGCAGTGACCCTTTAGAATAACCTTTTGAAATGTCTAACAGTTTTATATATAACGTTTTTCGATTCGCATACCGCAGACATCTCAAATAACACACTTTTATTAGTACAGATGTCTATAACTTCAAATTCGAAGTCGCCCTTATCCGGACGTCACTCTTCACCCCATCTGAGAACTTAACCACAAATGCATGAGTCCCGACTTTTTACTCATTCGAGTTGGTAACCCTAGTCAAGGACCTCACTCGTGAGAGAAACTCATCCTCGCCCCAACCGCGTCCGCGTCCGAGCAGGCACAACTTTTAGGGCGCAACTAATAATCTCACAAGGGAATATTTTGTACTCACTGATTTGTAAATAGTTACCATAAAAAATTTATTTCTAATGTCATTAAAAATATTTTCAATAATTATAAACAAATTTTTGTTTCATTTGTTACTCTTAATTATTGCTGCAACAACCACCTTTATTTTCAATAATTATAAAGAATTTTTGTTGTATTTGTTACTACTTATTATTTACTAATTGATTGCTGCGAAAAGAAATTAATTTGTATTGTTATTGTTTAGTGATAATCGTGGTTGTTCTAGCTTCACGGTAAAGATGGAGTAACCTAAATCGTTTTGGAAAATTTTCTCAAAATTTGTTCGAATTTTATATAACTCATAACTAATTATAGCATAAATTATATTACCTTTGTTACGATTCGTATTAAATATTTGTTCGTATTAAATATTTTATAAAGTTATTCTAGTTTCACTAAAATAACTGTACAACCACTTTGAATTTTTTATATCACAGAAATTCTATTTTCTTTATTCATACATATTAATTGCTAATAACTTGAAAAATATTTGTTGCATTACATAAAAGTAAATGAGAATTCTTAAGCTGGAACATCCATTACAATACAATCAAATGAAACTAAAGTCATTATTTAGTACTACTTAATTATTCATTAGTTACGAGGAAATAATATTTTTGTCAGTTTTTAGAGAGTTGTATCAGCTTTCTTCTTATGTAGCATCAATCTTTCAAATCAATATAAACTCAATAATATAACTGATAATAATATATGAATTAATTACAACTGAATAACAGAAAAATAAAACAATTTTTATTAGAAAGATTGATTTAAACATATTTTTACTTATATATCAAATAAGAAACTAGACACGTATAAAAAACTTTACCTTCATAGAAAAAAACTTAAGTAAACTCAATAAAAAAAGTAATTCAAGAAACTGGAAAAAAAATTAATAATGAATTACAGCATTTTCGTCTTCATTAATACCCAAATGTCGTTCGTTTTCTGCGTAACCGCAGGGAGCAAATCTCACAAAGAAAGTATCGTTCGCATTAAAAGGGCTGTTTGAAGTTTCCCATTATTTCGTCTCTGACCTGTTATCTCAATGACAACATTTAAAAACCGCACAACTCGACTCGTTTATTTGAAAAGAATGTCACTCGAGTCCAGACAAATGAAAGCGTGCGGTCAATAATATCAATATTCGTAGGGAATCGTTTGTGAGATACGAGTGTGGTCGTAAAGGAATGGTTTCCTTGCATTTAGGTCAGAAAATAAAACAACTCTTATGTTTTCATTACGCCGACGTTTCGACCTCGATCGAGGTCAACAACAGAGACAAAACGAAAAACATGGCATCCAATCAGCATATAATGTGCACAGATCACAGAAAGTAATAAAATGATACAACACATTACATACCTAAATTAACAGTGTACCGGTAAGAGAGTGAGAAGTGTGGAATGATGTTATGTTGTAAAGAGTGAATTTAGGAGTAAGGAAAATTGAAAAAAAATTCTTTTATTGTATATCATCCCTTTGAGTATTCTTTACACATTGTCATCTCAAAGACAATTTATCAATTTAAATAATTTCACATAACAAGAAGCATCGATACATATGTATTAAGTGATTATTACCTTCTTTAACATTTCAGAACATCTTTGTCATCATTTATGAATAATTTACATTATTGCAACCCTGCCACGTAACTGATTTTTACAGTAAAAATGCATGTTGCGATAACCTTCGATCCATCGATGTTCTGCCTCCTGGGTCATTGCGAACCCGCTTCGCGCGTCAAACGTCACGAAAGGTCAGTTCTAGTTCACTTCGCGCGTGGCAAAGTCTAGTCCACTTTGCCATCTAAACCCACTTTAGCAATGCTCTTTACACAATTCTTTTTTCCATTTGTACAACGAGAAAAGTGTGCAGAGAAAGCATCTTGCGAATGGAAAGTATGCAGAACAACGTGGAATCCTTAGGGTGGGTAGAAAGAAAGACACCATGGGCTCGTTTCAGTGTGAAACGGGCTCTCGTATCAGATTCAGTCGAGGTGTCCGTTCTGGTTTCAGTGTGAAACGGGCTCTCGATCAGATTCAGTCGAGGTGTCCGTCCTCGTTTCATTTCAGTCCGCAATGACGCTTTACACGATGGATCGTTTCATGTCTCAGTCGAGGATTGACGCTTCCGCAACCACCAACCAGTCATCAAAGAGGAGGAAAGTGCGGAAAGGAAGTTATCGACAAATCTTTGGACGTTGCTAAATATGTATACCTGACAAATATGATGAACAATTATGCTACCCAAAAATGCAGGATGGGAAATTAATTTAGGTTTTCCAGAATTTATATAATATTCTTTATACCATTATCTAAATTTATATTACACTCGGTAATACTTCACGCAGTTAGGGGAACATTCCAAAAATATATAGCGCCATTCAGAAATCTCTTTGCCGTGAACTTCATCGCCAAGTAACATTATGTTACGATGAATGAAAATGGGAGACGGGACCGAGTTGCGCACTCGGGACTTTCCGTTCAACGCGCTGATGCACTTACTAACTGCGCCACCCCGTTTACCACATGCTCCAGAATCGGAAAATACCGAACAAGTACTTCCTAAGGGAGTCACGACAGATCAGGATTCTAATCTCTATGAGATTACCCCAAAGGTCTCGCAACGGGGAGGCGCAGTTGGTAAGTTGCATCAGCGCGTCTCAAGAACGAATCACGGTCCCTTCTCCCATTTTCATTCAACATAACATAATCAATGTGGCATCATTACACAAAAATAAAAAATATTCATGCATAATAAATTCATATTTGTTACGAATTCTAGGACCGTTAAATTTTAATGCACTGTCAATTTCGACACACACACTTTAATGTATTATTAAGGTATTATATTAAAATTTTTGGATAACATTACGACTGCATTTTAAAATAAGTATTTAAAAAATATCAGTATAAACTGTAAAAATACATCAGTTATTTGTTTTTCTTCTGTTACCAAACAGTACAAATGTTCAAATGAATATGACTCTTAATTTCGGGGGTCCGAGCGGACACGAAAATAAAAGGTCTCTTGTAATAGGATGCGTGGAACAGCGAAAGCACGTTTCAACAATATCGGGAAGAAGGAGAGGGGAAGGGAGAAGCGACCCTCTTCTGGAGCACCAGTCCAGACGCTGCTGAAGTTTGTAATAAATCGTAAATCCTTGAGACAAATAGAATGACAATTAATTTTGTAGGTTCCAGGGAACACGAAAATAAAGGCTTCTTGTGATGGGACTCTTTTGCACGAGGGAGGCGCATTTAGGCAGTTTCAGGAAGGAGGTCTGGGTTATATGGAAAACGAAACGGAGAGAAATGGGAAGGGTTCGCGACCCTCCATGTGAGCGCCCGCCCCATATATTGATAAAGGAATGTTAACTACGTCTGGCAGATGTGGGAATGTAGAGGGCTAGCTCCGGTGCCGGAGAAATATAGGTCGTCTTGCGAAGTAAATGGGGCCTTTGTAAGGGAAGGATGACACGAGTGTGCGGATATCAAACTAGATGACGACTTTGGGAAAATACCAGATCCCGAAGCTAGGCATCTTGTAATTAAAAGGTAACCAGTGATTGGTTGATTGTACGACGACGTCACTAAAAATTTAACCATTCGAAAGAGGTTATGTGAGCAACTATTTGCAGATGATTGGTTAAAGAGAAGAGGTGATAGGTGGAGCTAAACTAGGTGAGTTCGGAAGGAAAGGTGGGGAGTTTTGATATTTAATACTCTGGAACTCAGACGCTTCTTGGGGGTAATGAGAGACTGGGATACTGCTGAGATACTATCGAGGGAAATTTTTGAGAGAATTTTAAAGATTCTTACAGGCATCGACTTTTATCATTCGAGAGAGTTTTTGAGATTTTTACTTCTATTACACAAAAGATTTTTTTGAATTCTATTATTCAAGAGATTTTTCGAAATTATTATTCAGAGGATTCTGACTGGGAAAACCGATAAAATGAATACCACCATGTGGAAAAAATAAATCGGTTGCAGAAAACAGTAAGTCACTACAACGAAGGGAAATGGCCTTACTGAGACTTGTAGCCTCTCTAAATGTGTTTTGACACGACGTCACAGCGCGCGTTGCAATTAAAATTTTGGAACAGTACAAAAGATGAGCAAATGAATGATACAAAAAGAAATCTTGATTTAGATTGAGATGGATATTAACAATACTGAGATTAAATATTACCTTTGGATAAAAAATAATAACTCCTATTTTTTTTCAAAACGCCAACATTTTGGCCTTCATCAGGGTTACAACTAGATTTGTAAATCTTACATGTTCTAATATATTATTCAGTTTTTCAAAACATATTTTTGACAAACACTCCCCTAGTTACATCCCGTATTTTTCCTCATGAGTTGCACCCTTCGTGATCCCACGTCGTCGTCTTGGCGTGGTTCAGGACAGAGTGATCCACTCAGGACTCACTAATTCAATCAATGAGTATGAGGAAAACTTACCGGACTGCGGTGTTGTCAATTTTGCAACTTGATTACACGAGAAAAAATAATTTACAGAATTCATTGTACATAAATAATTACATAATATTACTAAATTATATTAAAGTGGAAATTAATTTTTTGTTACTAGAAACACCTTACTGGTGAACATATGAAATAACTTCCATGTTGAATTTTTATACTATAACTATTACGACAACAATAATAATAATAATAATTCAGAGCATACATATTAAAATTATTCATGTGTTGCTTCATAAATGAGACTTTTTCTAAAAGATTAATGCAAAACTTGGCTCAAATTGTACAGATCAGATTGTTTTGTACAGTGTTGCCAGACTGAACAAAGTAAATCATATCTTTGAATTTTCTTTTTTTCCTGTCTTTCTTTGTCTAGAACTTGATTTAATACGTATCATACGTATTAAGCGTTACGCGTTGTTGGTTAAAATTATAGTGGTGACTAAACTCTTCATTTTCTGTCAAATAATATTGTTATTGAGTGTAGCGGTTGCTACATAAAAACACTGACTTATAATTGGCAAAGCCCCACTCCCACTAGTTCTACTAGAAGCAATATCGCTTGCCACTAGTTCAATTCGGCGTTAAAACTCTGTACTCTCCGAATTCTTATTCAAGCAAATCGCTCACGCATTAAATTCAGTGGTTTCCTCATATTGGATGAACTTTGAGTATTTCTACATGTGAGTAATCAACGAGTATACTGATCTATGATTTATGAGGAACTGATTTAACTGTTCAATTTCTACCACAAGACGAACGACATTTCGACCGTGTACTATTTCATGTAACTCACTGTGTATGTTTCTCGTCTTAGTCAGCGCACATTAAACAACCTGCGCCTTTAAATTGAATTCATGTTTGCATAATTTCTTATAGTACATAGAATTTTACCTTCACTTAACTTTCATATTTTGTTGGGATTAATTCCAGAACACGCTTAGTACATTTAAGTATTAATATCAACCAAGCACTTACAAAGATGAATAAGTCCCCGACATGAGTTCTTTAACGTGAAAATCCCGTTACCATTGGTCTCTACCACAATGATATAGGGCACTGTTCTCGAATCGGGCGTAAAGGTAGAATTATTATGTTAGTTGAATGTCTAGTGAAATAAATATGAAGTTCAAATTATATAAATGCTATTAAATACATGCGGGACGAATTATTTGTTATTTACTTGTGAGTCTTATGTTTTCTGATAATCACGCGATAATCACCGAATAGGTTTTATGTTTTCTGATAATTACACGATTTATGAAACACTAGTATGCTCCGCTACCAACGAAAATTTAAAATGACGTTCCTGCAATTGGGCAGAGTAGCTCACCTAGTGTTGTGGAATACCACTTGCGAAGATCTCGAAAGATGCAATCGAACAACCAAGGTTGTTGGAATTCCAAATCGATGCCAGTCGACAGATGCAACTCGGCCAGTGGAAGAGATCGACTTAAAACAGACGCCACAGCGTTGTAGGTTGCCATTCCACCTGCGCATTACACAACGATATGTACCAATGTTTAATCTAAAGCAGAAGAATTAGGTGTAACGCGATAAGATAGTTAAGGTTCATTAATAAATAAAACTTTTAACGTGCAACATATTTGGTGTTTCAAAAGCATCAAGGATCAAGGTTGTTTTTAATTTTTTCTCTAACGAATATAGAATTCCTTTCAACTGATTTTGACAATAATGAACGAAACCAAAGCATCTCCCGCCATGAGTACAGAAGGGTTCTCAAAATGACTCACTAAGTGCAGGAGAAGATATAAATGGATCAATTCAGTGCGTCCCAGCTCAGACACGTATCTGAACTGCATTGCGTAAAGACAATTTTGAAAGGTTGTTAATTACCACAAAATGCCTACATTATTTATACTTTCTCATGGAAGAAAGTTTTTTGTAATTGTGAAAAAAATCGAAAGCGAGATTTCGATGGTAATATGCATTTTGGCGATCCCTTATTCTGAAAAAGTTGTTTTTCGCATAACTTCCTTCCATCTGTCCGTCTGTGCGCAGTGATTCTGAGTGAACGGATGAACTAATTTAATTCGCATTTCGTATTTACGGTAGAATTTGCTTGTTGTCGATGCACGTGCTCTAATTTTTTTCACTTTAAAACCAAGAGTGCTTCACGTGAAGGTGAAAGTGCGCTTTTTAATGTTTCTCAAAAACGATACAATGATTTTGCTTAAATTTTCTGTACAATTAGTTTGCATTACATCCACATTTGCGGTATTCCGCCTGAAAGTTTGGTACAGACGTATTAAAATAATTTCTGTCTGCTACACTTACATATTAGTTTACGTTTTAAGAAGTTTGAATAATATTTAGCAGTGTAAATGGAGCAAGAAGACGTAGAATACACTTTTCGTAAACTGAAATGGAAGATATGATAATCATAAAATATATAGGAGACAGCAAACGCACTGCAGATACGAAAATACATCAATTTATGTCTGCAATGAAATTACATTTACATTACACTTTTACAATATTTACGAGACTGATATGTCGCTATATGTTTTGAAATAATATTCTGAATATTTATATTACTTTTAAATTTCAAATAAAAGACAGTAATAAGTTCATCTAGCAACTTTGACCATGTATAGAGCACTGGAATATGATCAAAATATAAAGGACCACGCCTGAAATGACCCTTTCTCTTAATTCATAATTTTTTTTATCTCTCTATGCTGCATACGGAGAAACGTATATGTGAAATGGTTTTGCACCACTAATTTTTCCTGTAACAAGAATAACGCTGCTTTTTAAGTTACTCCAAAGCTGAATATGTCCGAACTGTTGTATCTACATGCGTCGATATAAAGTACCACTCAGTCACTTAGTATTCACAAAGACTGGTAAAATACAACAGTCTAGATACGTTCATTACTCATCAAACTTAGAACAGAAAAGTGTAAAATCGATCGCAACAAACCTTAAGATATAATTAATTTGGACCCTATGATTCGTAAACAAAATCGTGATTTCTACGCGTCGGAAATCCTCGTGGTGGTCTACAGAGGAAGACGCAATGAACTGTCGCTCCCACGAAGAAAGATCATGTCACCTTACCCCATCCATTCACTGAACACATCTTTCAGAATCCTTACATAACTCTAAGATTGTGAGTAATATCACTCAATATATTTGCCAAAAGAGCAGTTTCAAACTGCGTATGAACGCAAGGAAGAAAGAAAAGCTAATTTACTCTCCTGAAGTTAGCGAGGGATCATGCCATCTATTCTTATCAAAGTTCGTAGAGAAAAACGAAAAACAAAAACAAAAAATACACAAAAAAACTGGGATGGTGCTGCAGAGATTAATATACTTTACCATTTCCACATTGAGTCCAAATAAATATGTAACTTTCATATATAGTAAGGAACTTTAATAAGCAAACAAGAAAGTAATTTTGCATTTTAATAAATTATTATATAAAATACTATGACACAGACATGATAAATGTAAAAGGTTTTCTCTGGACCGACTTTTTATCACTACTAATGTAATAATTGTGGAAGTGCACTTATAAATTTTGCGAGAATTACATTTAAGTTACTACGTAGTCTTCAATTTAACATTTCTTATAATTTTAATTTTTATTGGAATTGGATGAATATTTGTTGACAATCAAAAAATATATAATGATTATATGACAACGTATAATCGACGCTTCTCTTACGGTGTCATGTTCAATATTTATTACAAGATACGGGGAATGACAAGTAATCTGGAGACATTACTTCATAGCACTAGTATTTTATAAGTTCGGTGGCTTAAAACTGTATTAGCAGGTTGTATTTATAATCATTTGCAAAGAATACCAATATATTCACAAAGCCAAGAATGTTTGAAATCACGGCCTACTGTGTGAGGGTAAACTAATAGATCTCGTGAACAGTCAGTGTGAACAGTTGAGCTGTATTCTTCGCATATTTATAGAATGTTTTGTTTCCAAATCAGCATTCGTTAATAAACAATATTAAATGACCAAATTTCTAACTCGAAATTAAACAAATTAGTCTGCTCGTCAAGCACTCGCTCAGCGAGGTAATGCTGAGTGTTGATTAAAGAACGATGGGAACTCATACAAAGCGTACCTTTGGGTTAAACATTCACCCTTCCACTGGAACCTCACATCTCGTTTTATTTAAAGTAGCTGATTGCCTGATGATGAATTTTACAGCGTGAGTGAATTTTCTGACTTTTGTGCAAATTTCATTCATTAATGTTCATGATGTGGTAGAATTGGCGTATCTTGTTCACTCGTGGCATTTACCCTTCTCTTGACTGATATGACAAAAGCATAAAGTGTTAGTAGAAAAACGTTTACATTTGATTTCGTATCGTGCAAAATTATTCACGGATTGAAACGAAATTCTTTGTAATTCAGAATAGAATTCCTTTTACACTGCGAGGTAAAAGTAATGGCGCAGTTTCTTCATCTCTCCAACTTCAATGTATTGACGTGATGTGCTCACGTATGTTCTCTCGATACTCTTCTAACTTGAGGTTCCTATGCCAACCCAATTGAAGTTCGGACACCCTTAAAGACATACAATGAAAATTTCGCGAAAATAGAGCAAACACACACTTTGAGATGTGAGGGAGGGCTAATCCCTCGTTAACTGACACGACAAAGAACGCTCTGAAACGTCAGATGAAAAAATATATGTCCTCCGAAACCACCCTTACCCCGTTATTAGAACCGTCATTGACGTTTTAGAGCTCCTCATAAGAATGATCATCTACATGGATCATGTGTTAACCCACCTCTGGGAGTAATCCCTTATGAGCCAGCTCTTCAAACAATACGACTTATGTCAAAATTTGTGTTTCCTACATTGTAATTGTTTTACTTGTGTCAAAAGCATTTTATTTTGTCAGAGCAATACGTTCTGGCATCCCTTGAAACGAAACCTGTAGAATAAGTGTCTATCGTCATCCTTCCACTTGGCTTCCTGGAAAGGAAATCATATGCGATAGATGAGGATTATCTAGGTGCACTCGCACATCAAATAAAGTAAATTTTTACAAACAGTTTTTCTTTTTTAATTAAAAACGAAAAACACTCGTTTCTATCTTGTTCAACCCTTCATAATGATTGAACGGGTTGGTGTCGAATCGATACATCACCAGAAGTGCTCGGCTTTCAAATTTTTTATCTCTGCTTCTAACAGAGCGAACGCTAAGGACTGAAAGCGAGCGGTACGCTTCTGTCTCTAGGACATAGGGTCCGTCTTTTCCGTAAGCAACTTGCTGCGCGGGTTGGTTTCACCTTGGAAATCAACATGGACACAATTTTGTTTCTAATCGATCCCTGACTTTAGTAAAAATGGCCATGGAGTCGCTATCTGTTATCGCAAAACGGCCATTGGTGGCCACTTGAAATGAATGGCCGTATGGCGCTAACAGATAGCGACTCCATGGCCATTTTTACTATAGCTGCTCAGCGTGTGAGTGTTCTGAGAACTTTTAGGGGTAAGGGGTGGTGTTCGAGAACAAGTAATTCTTGCATCTCACCTTTCAGACATCGTGGTTTTCATACGTTCAGAATGTTCTCGCTGTAGTATCATTACAATCACTTCTCACTATCACAAAACACTACAGTTACTCCCTCACTCTCACGCGATATTGTTGACCAGGGACGTAAACGCTAGCACTCTATCGTGTAGCTACAGTTTGCTTTTGCTACGAGTCCAGAGCACGAGAGCGCTGTCGCAGGAATACGGCTCTGACGTCACACAGTGAGACGAATCCCATTCATTTGTTATCGCATTTGTCATGTTAGTTGTATTGATGTAAATACAACTAAATAAAATGTTCACATAATGTTTTACTCCCAGAAAAAATCAAAATTATGTAAGTAAACTGTCTATTTTTCCGACTCAAAGTTGTTTCAATTTTTCTCATAACGTACTTAAAATTCATTAATGTATAAAAACTGTCATCACGTTCGCTTCCGAGTCATGTTGCCAATTCACATCTTTTTGCTTGCGTCTACACTTTTGTAGTCGTGGGAAATCTGTATATCTTACCTCACAATTGTTGACTTCCAGGAAATGCAAACCAACTACATTGATTTTGTTATTCACTTTACTTAATGCGAATTATTGAGTGCCCCCAAAAGTTCTGAGCTTTGCTTTTAGTCATTCATCCCCACTGTTTCTCACACACATAGGTTCTGATTCTTTTTTATGCCGTATACTGGTATTCTCCATCTGTCCGCCAATGGTCTAAACTTGATTGACGATTAGACTCGTTCACCAACTCACTCCAGTTCGCTTCGGTCGCATTCACGTCCGGTACACGACATACTTCCGGCCAACCCGGTTGGTGAGCTGGAATTACATAGGTCCGACGAAGATGGAACCGCAATTTACATCCGGACCCGACTCCTTAAAAATCGCGGGCCTATTCATTTATTTTTAACTGCCAACTGCTACGAATACTGATAAATGCCAACCCCTACCGCACCTTGCACGGTGATCAGTGTGAGAATCCTACTGTGTGTTTGCATCACTGATTTCAATACAGAGTAAATGAGGGGACATTGCGTTTTGGCATCTCGACACGATTTCGTTCGCCAAGAATCATTAAACCCACAAGTGCACGGAAGCTCAATTTCTCATGGCAGTTGGGACCCTCCGTGTTCCAACTTACTGTCACTCACAGAGAACGAGATGCACTCGCAGCGCCGGGCATAGTGCTCTGACGCGGCGCCACACCCAATCAGGGATGGCGTGGCGGTAAGGTCCAGCGCATGCGCGTTCGCAGCACACGTCGGGGGCTACGGGGTCACAGCATTTGCACTTGCAAGGGCCGACGTACGTGCCAGGGCGCGCTCGCGTCGGAGCGTCGTCGGCATCCACTAACAGAAGCAGCTGCGAAAACACAGGAGAGGCATGCGTATCTTATAACAATTTTCAATTTTACAGTTAGATTTTAAAAGTTGAAATTAATGCCAAGATTTCTCTGCGAACTACAAAAATTTTCTCGACTGACTAAAATACACTAGAATTGTCGAGTTGCATGAAACGTTTTCCCATGAAACCATTTTTGCGCGTTATATGAAACGTTCGTCCCAATATATTTGAATAAGAGAGGTTTCATGAATCGTGTTTTATCAGAGTTCATTGTGTCTTAGGAATACAGGAACACGGTTATAATCTGAAATTCTTCCGCAATTAACGCCCTTTAGTCGAATATAGAATATGCCCTTCCATTCAATCTAATTTTGTAATGAAATTGTAAATATTTTCAAAATGGATAGACGGAAGAACAGACCTCGGTCTGAGTCTCGCCACTAATAAAGTAATTTATTTATACTAAGGTCGTAAGTCTTTATTTATTTATTTATTTTGATAATCTTAATTTAGATAATACTATATCGCAAGTCTTCCAGAACGTTAGAAATTTAAGTTTTTTTCCCCTTGGGGTTTTAGGGCTCGCCAAAGTCAAGGTCATTAGAGCCCTAAATTGAAGTTAAAAATATACAATGCCTATTTATTGTGTTTCGAAAACATGTTATCAATCATTTGCTCAATTCCTGTACTTCATATGGATATGAGTGCTAACGAATAGTTTAGAGACAGTGACTCCACTGCAATTAGAAGTCAGGGGTCTGTAATAAAATATCCGATAGTAAGTAGGAATACCATTTTCCAATATCAGAAAGGCGCCTGTGTATCGGNTCTGATCGCGTTTGACAGGAACATCCCCCTTCCCCTGGGAACCGATGCGTTGACCTGGTGGGTGACCTAGGTTTGGGTCCGTGGCGCCGAGGGTGAATCTGGCGAACGAGGGTGGTTTCACCAGATATTCTCCGAACCTAAAGGGAGAATTCATTATTGAATTTGAAAGCAGATATAAATTAGATGTCAGAACGAGACACGCCAGTCCTAAAAGGAAATTTGCAGAAGGGGTGTAGGGTAAAGTTGTTAAAGGAAGAAAATGTTTAATGCCATCCAAACCGCCTTCATTTGGAATAGCTGGGTAAAGAGAGGTTACATCGACGTTTGATTTTTAGGTAGATCTGTATTTCTAAGAGCGTCAAGGAAATAATTATGATCCTTTGATGTGAGTTGATAATTTTTCCACCATGGGTTGAAAATGAAAATCTACAAAAGTGGAAATACGTTCAATGGGACTATTGCTGCTAGATACAATGGGGCGATTGTGCAGTTTGGAAATTTGGAGGTGAAAGAATTTTTAATGTCTTGATCAGTCTTCAGACGACTCTTTGGGATTTTAAAAACAAATGAATTTTTTCTTGGATGTCCGGTGTGGAATCAGAAGGGAGACGCTGGTAAAATTTACTGTATAAAGTTGGCAGTGAACTTCACTGATGTAATCCGACAAATTCATAGTGACAACGGAGGTGTTTTTGTAATAATTATATCAGGATGTGGACGAAGTTTATTAATAGCTGAAAATTCTTTGGAAGTTAGATTACGACTAGAAATAAGTAAATTAAAGAATGTTTGAGTTCCAACGTTGTGCAATATATGAATGGAGAATATTTCTATTGGGTGGTTAGCAGAAGGAGACGGAGGTTCATAATTCGATTTAGGATGGAATGGTTCCATTGCTGCAAGTAATTGTTGAGGATTCTTTTTCGCGGCAGTTTCATTCCAAAATACAGGTTTCGGGTGAATTTTACTATATCCGTCACAAAGTCAATCTGATTAATTTTAGACGCGGGATCAAAAGAAAGTCTTTTACTTAGAAAAAAGTATTGGGCGAAAGATTAAGAACTTGGTTGGCAGATGAGTCAATGACAGAAATCGGTCCCATAATTTTTTATTTTGCTTTCTTTTCGGAAGTGTGTGTGACATGAGGTGGGTTAACAAGATTAAATAGCGATGCAAGAGAAGATATGTTACTGATCAGTGGGGGGTAGTACAATGACTTAGTGTTTTGACTTAATTGTAAGTTAACGTTGAGATGTACAAATTCGATAAATTTTGGAGATGTAATTCGCGGTCTTTGGCGAGAATCAAGTTAGCATTGGTAGGAACAATGTTATATTCATTGAATAGTGTCGGAATTTGTGTAAATTAATTATTTAAGTACGCACTGTAGATTGTGTACTGTTATTATGTAGATTCATAAAACTACTGATATCCACGAAGAACCTTTGGACAACTCTCACAATTCCAGATGTCTTGAATTTGAGAAGATAAATTTTTGAAAATTTGAAACGTTTAGTCGTATTTTTACTTTCCTCGTGTGTTCATAAATAATTTTAATTGAAATTACACGTACGGTTCTGAAAAAAAGCGTTTATTTATATTGTAACCGGAATTTCCCCAACACTCGCCTCGTTCACGGATGGAAAATGTTGGGCGCCGGGAAAACGGGGATTTTTCACCATCCACATAAAGACTTAAAATGAACATAACAACAATATGTTGAATAATAAACAAATTCACAGATATTGTAATATTAGTTCCTCAGAGAAACGTTATTCGTTACAGGGTATGGCCATAAGTCTCCAAACTCACTCACGAAACTTGAATAATACAGCACTAGTTCGGAGTAGGTAGACAAAAAACACATTTGATGAGTTTTTTGTTGAGGGAGTACAACTTACTTTTCCTTTCTTATAATTCTTGTGAAATGCTTCTTCACTTGGAGATCAAAAACAATATTGTCTTATTTAATTCATAATAAATTATTGGGTCATCACCATTTCAAAGTAACAGCAATAGTAAAAATGTTTTTTAAATCAACCACTAAATCATGATTACCAGAAAATTATCACTCACAAGGACCGAAAAATCCAAAAATATTTCCTTTTATCTTCTCAGATGAGAAACAGACGAACAAATTAGTACTAACGTGAGCTCTTGAATGATGGAGATTGATAGGATTCCAACTTCAAAAATCAGGGAATCACCATGTCCTCCAGCAAATAGGAATATCAAACTTCCATGTTCCAATAGATGCTAACATGTGCACAGGATCGGAACAGTCGCGCCAGAGATCACCAAGGACACATGAACAATCAAACATTTCAGGTCCGGTGTGTTACGGGCTACCGCAAATCTCACCACCATACGTTGTACTTTACGAGGCGTCACCCGAATTCTCTTCACCACGCACTCCTCTCACGAATCGAAATCAAAAACACCTAGCGGAGTAGACGCACCCCTTTTATACGCACTCTGCTCAGCCATTAACTATGACGTCGAAACCTAATTTTCGTTACAATATATTTAAAAGTCTTAAAAGCAGTGAAGACGGTCATCTTGAATGATGGTTTTATTTAATTAATAGAACAATCGTTAAAAATGAAAGATTTTAAATTATAGTTTACTAAATGAAGACATACCAGAATCAATTCTACTTGCTGATTGTCATTAACATACTTTTCTTCTACTTGGTTATTTCTGTTTAAACGGCCATCACGTGCACATGCGTGGAACACGTGCAGGACAAAACTAAACTCAAGCAACGACATATTTTGGTTCAACATTATGTGGTACCTCAATCGGCTGTAGTACTTCCGAAATAGTTTTTGTCAATAGTAACCAAATTCCCCAGGAAGTGAGTACAATGCTTTTATAGTTTAAAACATTTATAGTAGACTAGCTGAGAACCCTTATTTTCACAGATGTAATTAAAAAGTTTTAGAAAACACTAATTTCCCATTTCACACACTTAAGGGTAAATTTTTGAAAAATCCGTTCTTAGAGAATATTTTTGATAAATTTTTGTGTCACGCTCTTCCCAACCCGCTTCTCAAGTAATGTCGTGCGATTCATATGGTCTGAAGGGTACACAATGTCATAGGAAATTCGATTATTCCTCAGAATACATAAAAACCATGGACTCGACCCTAATAGCTGTCTTTTTACATTGTTTTTACGTATCGCCTTTTCTACCCTAAGCTCTATGAATAGTGCTCCAATGTGATCTCTTCTTGAACATAACGGAATTGGTAGTTGAGGCTGCTCGTCTACGCTAAAAAATGTATCCGATGCCTTTTTGATTTTTTAATATTTCAATATTAGTTTTCAATTACTTTTATAAAAAAGCATTTTCACCCCCCAACCCAAGGGATACTATTGGTGTGTTTGTTTCATGAGGGCTAAGTTCAGACTTTCACGATAGTGGGATTTCACTATCAACTCAGCGACGTCGAAAATTATGGACTCGTCATTGGTATGTCATGTTCGATATTTTTTCATGGCATCACCATCCCTTGGGGCGCTGGAGTTTATACGGACTGATTGTAAACTGTCTTCAAGAATGCCACTACTAATTTCAGCGGACCCTAAAATTACGATCTCAACACTAATATCGACCACTTTCAATTATTTTTTACATTTCACTCCCTCGGTCCCCCAACACAAAGGGTGTTTACTTCTTATAGGGGGTGATCGTGTACTTAACTGACTATGGAGGTGTCACTTCAGCGGTTCCAAAGATAATTTATTTAATATCAATATCGGTCGGTTTTTATTGTTTACTTGTCCTTCATTCCCACCCCTACATCAGGGATAGTAGGGGTATATCAGCTGCTATGTGTACTGATAGTGAACTTACAAAGAACCGGGGACGCTCTTATTCATCTCAACGGCACCGAAACGTATAGTTTCGAATCTGATATAGGATTTTTCCATTACTTTTACATGCCATCCCCTTCTCACTCTCACCTAGTGGTGCAAGGGATGTCTTACCCCCACAGTGCTTGTGGTCATATAGTCAGTCATCTGTGTATGAAGTTTGGTTTAAATTGCTCCAGGAACTCTGGAGTTATTGTGGGACAAATACATAAAATATTTTAATATCTTTTTCCCCCTTTAGGGGTGGGTATTAGTAAAAAATATTCTTAGCGGAGTCTACACCCTAAAAGGAACCTATCTGTCAAATTTCGAGTTCGTAGGCTTTGTAGTTTCTGAGATTTCGTGGTAAGTCTGTAAGTCAGTCAGTGATATTTCGCTTATATATTCTCCCTCTCTCTCTGTATTCACTGCCACTTTCAAACTATCATCTTTATAGATGATACTTTGAAACTATGCTCTTTTTAAATTTTCTGTAAAAGCTTTATATGCTTGTGGCAGAGAACACAGAATTCGTGGTTGTGAAGAGCTATTTAGTCTCAATTTAGTGGATCAGTCTCTAATACAGTAAACCAATGGTATCACATCCAATCAGAGCATGTTCGACAAAGCTGTCTAGTATGATACCAGTGTTTCATGGACGGATATTTTATTACATGGGTGTCAATGACCTTCCTTGGTTAGCTGATCCCATTAGTTATTCTTTTCTATTAATAGTAGAACATCAGAAAAAAAAAGTTAGTGACACCAACAGCCAGTACCGACGGCGTTGGTCTATACCGATAGGGGTGGTCTAGTGGTAGCGTCTTCGCCTCCACGATCCCATTGGCTGAGCGGGAGAGCGTGGGTTCAAACCACCTACTCCAGACAAATGTCGGTTCGGTAAAATAAGTTCTCTGGCAGCCCAACATCTTTCCAACGGTTAGGTGGAAGAACAGGTCTCATGACCTGTACATCGCCAAAAGGCATGAAATAAATAAATAGCCATAGTTACAGTTCCAATATTTTATAGTGTGTGCGCAAGCCGGCTACTACTAACCCAAAGACAGACATTTGTGTCTTTTTGTTCACTTTGCAGGATCAAATAAGCTTAATTTCTGGATAAAATAAGTTTAATTTTGTGTATGTGGCTTTTATGTGGATCACTTCCCTCCCAGGAGACACCGTTTATCGAAGCACTGTCCGTGCGGGTGGCGAGGGTTTGCGTGCTTCAATGAAATTGAGGGCTATGCCGGCGACAGCGTAGCTACTGGTAGGGCCTCCCAAGCCGGACAGGTCTCAGGAGAGAAGTCTGACTAAATGTGTCTCACAACGAACTTTTCTTCGTAGTACGTATCCTACAGTCCTTCCCTAGCCACTCGTGGGAACAAATATGAATGTCAAAAATACTAATGAAAATTATACTTGGTAATTGTGGAGTGTTAGCAACATTATCAAAGAGCGTTAGAAACATTATCAATGAAAATTAAATTAACCGGTTTAGAAAAAGCTCCGATCACCAACCAGATCGACGAATGCATCCACGAATGAAAATTCACCAAAACCAATGACACGTGAGGCGTCAAGAAGTCCAGGAAGAGCAGTCGTTTTTTTTCAAGAAAATCAAGAAAGAAGCCAAAATAAGCAAGCACTTTATAATGCTTGGCTCCATGAAAGACAAGAGAGGAAAGCTGCAAACTATGGTTCAGGAAACACAGATGCAAATGTTACAAAATAAAGTTGCGAATACAATGCCTACTGAACCTAATAAGGAAGAAAACAAACAAAATAAGTGAAGAATATACCGACGAAAAAGTCCTGAGTAAGGAAACCGAATGTATCAGAGTAAAGAACACCAAAAAAAGGAAAGCTATCACCTCACCACGTGAAGGTGTTCAACTCGCAACTAATGACAAAAATAAACCACAGGTCACACAAAACAATAACCAAATAAAAAAAGCACCACCAGTGATTATCATTAAACTAAAAAAAATTGAAAACTTAAGGGACATGTTGTTAAGAGACGAAATATAATTCCAGGCTAGCATGCTTGCTGGAGGAAATGTCAAATTAAACGCTACCGATGAAAGAGGATATATGAACCTAACACAAGTTGTGAAAAACATTAAACTGGAATGATATTCGTTCGTAGATAAACGAACTATACAAACCAAGGTGGTTGTCAGGCACTTACATCAAACTTGTAAACCAGAACTTATAAAACTAGAATTGACAAAAAAGGATTTAAAATATTAGAAGTCCATAAATAAAAAAATAAATTTAGAAGAAAAGATAAGACTTCATTAGCTTTGTTTGTACGAACTTTTAGTAAGGATGAAGACATCAAAATAATATATGAAATTAAAGAAATAATGCACATTTGAAATTAATGCATTCAAAAAACCTCAATGTAAAAATTGTCAAGAATATGGTCATACCCAAAAATACTGTGGAAGGGAATTGAGATGCGTTAAATGCGCAGGGCACCATACAAGAGAGTTCCCAAAATCCTCAAACACTCAAGCTAAGTGCATACACTATAGCAAGGCACAACCAGCTAATTACATAGGATGTAGTACAGCAATAGCGTTGCAAGAAATGAGAAACAAAGTTATTAATAAACAAAACAGAAAGAGGAAGAAGACAAGAAACTACAAACATCACAATCAGTGAACCTATGCAAGCGCAGGCGAATGTATCGTATGCTCAAGTGGTAAATGGGTCACAACAAAAAACTGAGAATATTGATCATATGCAGTGATATTGCAAGAAATGGAACAACAACAGCAAAAACAAGAAAAATTCAACAAAAATATTCTTGATAGACTCAACAAATTGAAAAATACAACAGAACCGCTATAGTAATCTTAATGGCTAAAGATCTAAGAATCCTCCAGTGAAATGCAAATGGACTTCTACAACATCAACATGAGTTAAAATTAGCATTGGAAACCCAACATATCGATATATGTTTGATTTCGGAAACACACTTTACAAATCAGATGTATATTAGATTTAAGGGATATCAAGTTTATCGTGCATTACATCCGCAAAATTCATCAAGAGGAGGAGCAGCTTTTATAGTTAAAAACAACATAAAACACTATGAAAGAGAAAAATATGAAACAGACAAAATACAAGAATTGTGAATATTAAAACAAAACAAAAATGAAATAACTGTAGCAGCCTTGTATTCGCCGCCAAGACGTAGGATACAGAAAGACGAATATACGAACTTCTTTCAAGCGTTAGGAGAAAATTTCATTGTTGGAGGCGACTTCAATGCCAAGCATTCTCATTGGGGCTCACGTTTGACAACAAAAAGAGGTAAAGAATTCTACAAAGCAATAATTACGGCAAATGGAAAGTGTCAAACCCACCTACTGGCCAACTGATAGAAAAAAAACTAGATCTTCTGTATTTTTTTATATCTAGACAGATTGCAATACATTACATTGAAATAGAAGGAGGAGAGGGGCCAACATCAGATCACTCTCCTATCCTGTTTACCGTCAGTAATACTATAGTAACTAAACAACCTAACCCAACATTAACAAATAAAGGTACTGATTGGGAAATATTTCAGATAGAAGTCAGCGGAAGAATAGAGCTGAACGTTCCTATCAAAAAAATAGAGCAACTAAAGTTGGAATCGGAAAATCTCATGTTAGATATACAACAATCAGCATGGAATAATACACCTGAAATAAGACTAAAAACAACTGGATTTAATTAACTCAAAGAAATACGTGATATGGTAAAAGAAAAGAGAACAACCAGAAAACAATTGCAAAAGTCCAGAACAAGAGATAACGAATCAATGACTAACTATTTAAGTGAATTAATTGATGAGAAAAGCACAGTTTGGAAAGTTACTAAAAGGCTCAATAGACCAATCAAGCAAATCCCACCCATAAGAGAAGAAAATGGTACTTGGGAAAGAGATAATAAACAGAAGGTGGACGTGTTTGCAAGGCATCTAGAAAATATCTTCCAACCTAACGAAGAACTGGAAATACTGGATCAACCAGCAATAGGACAGTATGTCCAAGAAATAGATTTTGTCACATTAAAAGATAAATCTAAAATTAAAAAAAACAACCAAATCCTAAGAAAGTCTCATGATTCGATCTAATCAATGCAGAAATCCTAAACAGCTTCCGAAGAAAAGGAATTTCTAAACTTACTCTGTTGATAAATGCCACTTTTGGGTTAAAACATGCCCCTATTCTTTGGAAAACTGCAGAAGTAATCATGATTCACATATCAGTCAAATCTGTGAAAGAAATAAAATAATATAGACCCATATCTCTACTGTCTACAACATCGAAAGTATTTGAAAAATTGCTTTTGAAGAGAATCATGAAAATAATAGAGGAGAAACAACATGTTCCTGACCACCAGTTTGGATTCAGAAAAAAAACATGCTACAGTCGATCAAGTATATCGAATAACAGATATAAATGAAAAATGTCTGAAAGAAAAGAAAATATGTTCCGACATATTTCTGGATGTGGCCCAAGCTTTCGATAAATTCTGGCATGAAGGCCTTATCATGAAATTAAGAAATTCTTACCTGTACAGTACGTGCAGCTCTTAAAATCATATATATCACAGTGGATCTTCTGAGTTAAGCAGGAAGATGAATATTCTGAACTAAAAACAGTAAATACTGGAGTACCTTAAGGCAGTGTGCTTGGACCGGTGTTTTATTTGTTGTATACATGTGACATACCAGTCGAAGGGAACAATAAACTAGCGACATTTTCTGATGATACGGTCGTATTAACTGTAGGGAAGGCCATCGAAGAAACAACTGCCAATCTTCAAGGTGCAATAGGCTGTATATATGCATGGACTATACGCTGGTGTATAAAATTCAATGAAAGTAAATCTATGTTAATTTCAAGAACAAAAATACTCGTTACTATCCTATAGCATTGAATAACATCACAAATTCAAATAGAAAAACAGACAAACACTTGGGTCTCAATCTAGATGCCCAGCTTAAATGGAGAGAGCATGTCAAAAAGAAAACAAAAGAACTAAAGCAAAAATATAAAAGTATGTACTGACTGGTGAGGAGGAACTCCCATTTGTCTATAACGAATACCAGAAAGTTCTGAAACTAGTTTAAACTTACGGTCTTCAGTTGTGGGACTGTACCAAAGAATGCAACGTTAAAAGCATCCACGTGTTCCAGAACCGAGTGCTGAGGAACATTGTCAATACATTCGGAATGCAGATCTTCATCTCCAGGTGAGGACAGTGAAGGAAGAAGTTAAGGAAGTTGCCAAGAAGCGCGAGGAAATACTCCACAAACATACTAACATGGAAGTACTACAACTGTTAGACAATGAGACATAGTGCGACGGCTCAAAAGGATTAAACCCTTTGAGCTTGTGTGACAAGTGTAATGAGTGTAAAAGCAAAGTGCAGTGCTGTATAGCCACAACAACCATGTGAGCAAGACATTTTATATGCCAGGATGGACCGCTGGGAAAATCCAGACTTAAATAAAATACGCAGTAATTTAAGTCAAATAAAAAATGTTGATTAAAAATTTATGTTATTTAAAAAATGTGGATCACTTTCTATAAAAGTGCGGAATAAGATATCTGTTATTTTATCCAGATAGTGACAAAATGTTTCTAGAATTTAACTTCCTATTCCCTTCTCGCCCAATGGCTCCTACTAAAGGTCAAGTGCGCAGATAAACCATTTGCAAACTTATGTTGCTGCACGGCAGACTTGTTGAACAATTATTACATCTGCCACTTCAAGATAATTAAAAATGCTATCATGCAGAGTTGCAAAATCTTGACATCTAAACACACTTTAACCTGTTATTTCATACGGAATTTCATCCAATCCTGTAATCACCAACTTGCTAAGTTTACTCGGTAATCCCTAACTTGTACAAGATCACTGCATGTAAGATTTGTCGATAGCTTTTCGTTTTTTTATAATGTTAACTGTTGTACTATAAAAATTATAGGGATAACAGTGTTAAGTGTTATACTGTGCTAACCTCTGCTAGCTTATTTAGTCTTGCAGGATTTTTAGTACTAAAAGTAGATCAAAATCAAGTATATCTGCAGATTTGAAGCAAGAGGTGTTATCGCATACACTACCTTTATCAGTACAAGGAATACCCAGAAAAGGGTTGATGCATTGATAATAAAATTAAGTGATATCACCTTCATTCTCTTTTTTCAATTTTGACTTCTTTTAATATGATTTCATATCACCGGATTGATCATTACTACACATTCAAAACACGAGAGATTTCTAGTCGGCATGGTAAACGAGAGGAAATAATTTAGGTGTAACACATATTCGTAGCTCCTGCTTGCGCGTGCTTCTTTGTAGCAAATATTGTTTTTACATGTTGAGGTAACCTATCGCATAAATTTTTGGGCCATCCATTATCAAAACTTTTGTCTTGTACTTGTCTCTGCCTATCATACATGCTAACTACACCCAATAATTCTGTAGCAATATTCCACCGTGTTAAGGGAGGGTTTCAGGTTTTAGTGAGTTTATGTAATTTGATACTTGATGAAGTCCTTATCCAACTTTCCTATATATTTCTGCAATAATTACTTTTATCTCTTCTTTGTTTTCATATTTCTTACCCTTGCGGTGACATTTATAAAATCATCCTCAAATTGAAAGTATATATGTAAGTTTAATGATCAATGAAAGTTTTCCCTATACTATGTTTATCTCCGTGATCAAAGCGCATTAATGTTGCATCGTCTAAGGCCAAGTAAAAATTGTGTAGGATTGGGACTCGAACTCGGGTCTTGCTGCTTTAACTGCAGGTGCGCTACCGCTGCACCACCCACCTCGACTCCCGAAACCCATACTCAACATCCAGCGGCGACCCTGCTTCTCAACCCATACATGAGACTTCTTGTACCCGGTTTCCACTTACCTACGAACCTGTATGTTCAAAACCATACATGTAAGTGATAAACGAATTTTTCTGACCTATAGATAACGAAAAATTAAAAAGTAAGAATTAAAAGTCCGAAATTATGGCAAGACACCATCTTGTAGATCCCAAGATATCCAAAAGTACCAAAGAGGTAGCCGTTTTTTCTTGTATTCATATAATAAGAACTAACAATTTCAACAATAAAAAAAACTTTATAAAACTGTAGGATTTGACTCACGTCTGTCGGACTATACGGCAAATTTTAAGATCTTATTCAAAGCACTGAAAGACAATGGACTTAAGTGCAACACACAACAATATGAAGTTTTAAATAGGAAATAATGTATCTAGGATACGTTATTGATAAAACAGGTATCAGGACTACTCTGGAGCATGTGGAAGCAATAATAAAACTACAAAAACCTAAGAATCTTAGAGAATTGCATGCATATGTGTGTTAAATATTGCCATAAGTTTATTTGAAATGCTGCCAACATAAAACCATTACGTACTATTAAACGCATTTTGAAAGAAAATATATATTGAGAGTGGACACCACAATGAGAATCTGCTTTTCACAGATTGAAATCGGAGCTATAGGAAATGGTCAAACTTGCACATCATGTTCCGGGCCGCCGAATGGCCCTAACAACGGACTGTTATCGGAGCAGTGTTGTTCAAAAAACTGAAGACGGATCTGAGCACCCGGTAGCATTCGTGTACCAAACTCACAATAAACACTGAGAAGCTCTAAGTATTATCTACGGAGTTAATAAATTTCTCCAATATTTGTACCGAGCAAAATTGCATGTTATTTCAGACTACAAGCCACTAGTTACGATTTTTAATCAAAAGACAAACTTACCAGAACTCACAGCTGGCTGACTGCAGAATTGGAACTGGGCATTGAAGCCATATTTGTACGAAATTCACTATCGAGCCACGGACAAACATTCAACGTTACCTAAGTCGCCGTGTGGAATTCACATGGAGGTCGATAGGAACGAGAGTCTTGTCTTCTGTCGGATAAAGAAAAGGAAATTATTAACATATTCTCTGTAGACTCGAAAGAAGTCAAGAGGTTTACAGCAGAGAGAAAAAATACTATCTCAGATTTTAAGATATCTCGTTAACGGTTGTCCTGAGAAACAGTGCCCCATAAGACGTTTCAAGGTAATTTGAGATTAAAGAGGTGTTGCTTGTGCGAAATGGAATTAAAGAGTTGTGATACCGAAACTTTTGCGGCTACGAGTATTAGATTTATTACACGTAGGTCACTGGGGAATTTCTAGAATCAAACAGATAACCCAAAGGCAATGTTACTGGCAAAGAATGGCAAGGAGCATCGAAAAAATGATTGAAATATGTGCGATACGTAGTTAATATCAAGAAGGTCCACCGAAGCATTTTTCTCGAAGGTCGGTTCCGAAGATGAAGCGGAAAAGAATTCACATAGACTACGCGGGTCCCACATTTAGATGTATGTAACAGATAGTGGTTGGTGTCTTCTCCAAATTACCCTACATTATTCAGGTAAACAGTTCTGCGGTAGAAGCAACAGTGAAGGCGCTCACAAATATATTTGTAATCGAGGAGCTGCCAGAAACTATTATATCGGATAATGTAATTTACGGAGGAATTGTTCCAAGAATTTTCACACCAAAAGAACATCCAAGATTTGTTATCGGCAACGTTGCATCCACTGTTATCGAGAGATGAAAAGATTTGGGCGAACTTTCAAGTCCGCATCGCAAAAAGGAATGGCAGATTGTCAGACAAAGGCTGTTGCTTACATACTACAGGACGACCGGTACCCAAGCGGGTAAGAGTCCAACTGAATTGTTATATCAGCGACCACCACGAATGGTTCGGCCGCCATTGGGATTAGGGGGAGGGTGTAAACAGCCGTAGAAGTGGGTGGAGTGGGAAGGGAGGGTAATGACGTATTTGGCTTACAATTCCACATAACCAGTAATCATAAAATCAATAAATTCAAGAATAACAAATATAGTAATAAAATATTTAGCTCAAAACTGTATTAAAATAAGGCCTGCTTTCAATGCTGATTTCCCGGGTTCAATTCCCAGGTGTTTGAATGAGCACTAAGGGCTAAATCAAGCAGATAATAATTGCAAAAACTTGAATACATTTCCATGTTAAGCTCACAGTTGACAAGTCGTCGCTGTACGACTTTCCAAAGAATGCGTCATTCTAAAATACACTTCTAAATACATTACATAATCATATCAATAGACGAATTGGGAATGCTATGCATTCCGAATATTAGTCCATGTAGTATGTCCACACTTTCTCACTATGTATATTTTGCAAATGTTTATTCTCATTTGCCATTGGTGTCACCCCCAAACTCTTATGACGTAGAGATCTCCCCACCACTAAATTTGAAAAATCCCGCCCTTTACTTCGAATCTCTTCCAAATCATAATCCAAACATTTTAGAAATATTTTAATTTTTTATCCCTTTAATTTACCCTAACTCCAGTGTGCAAAACCAATGCACATGCTTTCTCATACATCTTTAAGACTCTTTTCTATACAGTACGCAGAAATAACTTTACAAAGAGAAAAGCAATCATTTTCATGCATTCCATATTGATGTTGACGACAGTAGTTTAATCTTCTTCGTATAAAATTGCTTAAAAAGGGATTGCTTAGAAATGGTTGTTTGGAAGAATTTTTCTTGAAGTTTTGTGCAGAATCCAAAATTAAACTAATTTCATGTTTTTTTACTTGAACGGTAAAAAATAGTTACTGTGCATTAAGAATGATGAATGATGTGCAAGAAATAGACCCTCAGGAGACTTAAGTCTCTTAAGTACGTGTATGGAGAACACGGAAATCGCGAGCTGGCTCTGACATTATTTTCACTTACTTGTGCTAGATTCCTCTTTCTGTGTCCTGTCAGACCTCTCTGGGTCAATTCTTTCTTTTAGATCCCAATGCTATTAAGTTTCGAGGACTAGGGTATCTTTCCTTTTCCCAACTCCTACTTTTTATTCATTTGGGGTGGACGGGACCCCTTATCCGTGAAGGCAACCTATCTAGGTGTAGGGGGCTCTACCCCATCCTGGGCAAAGGTTGAACGTGAAGTTAACAGCCTCATCTTGCAAAAACGTATTGTTGAGAAGACTTCTACAAGAAGACGACGACCAAGGCAACAGGAAAGGATACGAGTATGGAAAGCAGATATAAATATGGCCACATGGAATGTTAGAATAACGGATTCAAGAAACAATAAATAAAACAAAAAGATTTGGATATCATCAAGTATCGGCACAGGAAATAAGATGGAGGGGGCAAGGAAGTACTGAAAAGAAAGATTATAGCCTCTCCTACAGTGGCCCGGAGAAAGAACACGACAATACTGTTGCTATTGTACATGGGAAAATGAAGAGGAGTGTGATAGGATTTGAATCCATCCCAAATAGAATATGTAAGATCAAAATTAGGGGGAAATTTAAAAATATAACTGTCATATCAGTACATGCACCAATTGAAGATGCAGAAGAGGAAATGAAGGAGCGGTTTTGTGATGACTTAGTAAAAACAACTAAAGTGCCAAGGCATGACGATTATTATTTTAGAAAATTTTAATGCTTAAGTGGGAAAGGCAGAATACATGAGGTCAATAGCGGGAAAATATGTGCTACATGAAGAGTGATCTTATAATTCAAAGCACTGGCTTTGCCCATAATAGAATCCATATGGGAACGTGGAAGATGGAAGGAAGTACAGTGGTAAACCAAATAGATCATGTCTTAGTAACTGTGAGGCATGTGAAATACATTATTGACGTAAGGATATGCAGAGGGCCAAATTGTGACGCTGATTATTATCTAGTAAAAGCAGTAGTGAGAGAAATTGGAAGTGGGACAGATGAGGCAACCTACTGAGAGAAGGAAATGGAATCTGGATCTACTACATCAACCGGAAGGAAAACGAGAATTCCATTCAAAATTTAACAAAATCTTGCAAACTATTGGAGAAGATTCGAGAATAGAGGAAAACGAGGTCAAGAGTGCAAAGGTCCTTACAATGTGCGGCACAAGAAATACTGGGCATGGCTAGAAAGAAAAGAAATAATTGGTTCGATGCAGAATGTGAAGCAGCAATTGGAAGAAAGAATATAGCAAGAGCGAAAATGCTACAGAGAGAAACGGGGTTGAGTAGGGAAAAGTATGAAAAATATACACGAGAAGCTATTAACATCTTTAAGAGGAAGAAAATAGAGGTGCTTAAGAAAAAACTAGAAAGCATAGAGACACAAAGGTTACAGAAGAGGACAAAGGAATTCTGTAATCAAATTATTTCAAGAAAGGGTATAAACTAAGATTAAGTGGTTGTAAGAATAAAGAACGTAACCTATTACAGAATGAAGAAGTGAAAGATGGACCGAACGCTTCAGGGAGCTCCTTAACAAAGAGCTCCTTAACTAGAGGAAGAGTTGGAAGAAACTGAAAGGCAGATAAAGTTGATAAGTCGAGAACAAATTATAAACACTCCTACATTAAAAGACGTAGAAGAGGTTACAGGGAAATTAAACGACCATAAGGAAGCGGGAGATGATGAGATAACAAATAAATTGGTTAAAACTGCAGTAAAGATGTGCTACAAGAGTTTTATGAGCTGATTATCAGGATATGGGAGGAAGAGCAGAAACCTGATGAGCGGACAATAATCGTTCCAATATTCAAGAAAGCAAATAAGTACGAATGTATCAATTATCGAGGAATAACATTACGGAATATTATTTATACAGTATTTTCAAATGTTCTATTGCAGTATCTTACTCCACATGAAGCAGAGGTACTAGGTGAAGCGCAGTGTGGTTTCAGACAAAGGAGAGGCCTACTATACAAATCGCCTGCTATACAAATCTTTAATTGTTGAAGTCTCGTTTATTGTCTAGATCTACAAAAGTTAAAATATATAAAACATTTTCTTAGACTTGTAGTGACGTATGACTTAGAAAGTTGGAATCTTTTAGTCGATGGCGGAAAAAAATTAAGAATATTCGAAAAAAAGTTATTAGACGAATATATGGTCCAATTTGAGATCAGAATGGTTGGATAATAATAACTAATGTTGAAATCCAAAATGTTCTAGATCGAGAGGACNATTTGAGATCAGAATGGTTGGATAATAATAACTAATGTTGAAATCCAAAATGTTCTAGATCGAGAGGACATAATTAGATTTATTAAGTCACAGAGATTGAGATGGCTTGTACATGTGGAAAGGATGAGGAAAATCGTATGCGAAGAAAAGTAGTTAAACACGAATGGAAAGAAGACGGCGACAGGGAAGAACCCGCAACAGATGGAGTGATGAAGTTTAAGCTGACCTGAGGAGAATGAACATTCGTTTCTGCAAGTCAGCCGCTCAGGATCGAAGTAGATGGTGGAATATTATAGAAGAGGCCAAGGCACAGGGCTGATGAGCTGGATAAGTAAGTAAAAAAATAGTTACTGTGTATTAAGAATGATCCAGTAAGTGAGACATTCCGACCTCGAAGGGCAAGGATGTTATAGTGAGAGCAAAATGTGGTTTGCCAGGATCATCTCTCGATCAAGATGTCTGGGAACGAAGAAGTGGTAACAGAGTGAGGGAGACAGCCAGCCGCCTTACGATATTTTACAGATTACAGTTTTGTAAAGCTGATCTCTCTCTCGGTTTGGTACATCTGCACTACTAAATAGTTTTGAACTCTCTCGATACAATGAATAAGTGAGATCCACGCGGAAAATAAATGAGGTAATGATTCGATTGGTATATATAATTTTCCTATTTCATTGCCAAACTTTAAAAAAAGAAATTAAGCCGAATTTGGTAATATTTTCCAAATTATACTTAAATACAAAAGGTACTTCGTATGACGATCAAAGATAAAAACATTTCAGAGCACGTGCATCATCAACTAACATTTCGAGATTTCTCACATTTTATCGGATTATTTCACTGGATAAGCCCATCAGATACTTTCCCATGTGAGATATAAGAAGAAAGAGGATGAGGCAATTAGCAGACTTGTTACTCAATTTTAAGAAGCGTAGGTCAGGAAAGTCCTCAAGAAAAATGTTGCACAATTTGTAACGAGCATAGGTGTGCGTGAGTGCAAATGTTCGTGAAATAAATGTGTATGAAAGACGACACTATAAAATACAAACCAAGGAACGACAGTTTTTATTTAACTTTTGTCTTACCTTAAGCCGCACGCAGTAACGCTTGATGTTTTCTTAGACGACGGTTCACATAATCTTCTACCATTGCACTTGGCTTTAGTTATTTTGATTATTACAGTATTTATAATTTATTTCTTTTCAAAGTTCTATCCACTCGTCGTACGCAACTGTTCTGTCCAACAATAATTACAATATAGGCCTTCTTGAACAGAGATTTTTTCTTACGTAATAACTATTGTCAACGCAGTAAAAATTGATTAATTCTACACAAATCTGGTAAAGCACTATAACAAAAATACACAGACTCCCAAATGGCAAAACATGGGAAAAAAGATGAGATGCAAAATTAAGCTCCGACCTTGATCACGCAAAGTTAAACTAAAACACTCGAGGAAAAGCAATGAATCTTCAGTGCAAAGAACAATGAAAGGTTGTTTTCTAGATCAGTCGTCTGTTGTGTAATATTACCATTACAATATAGAGAGACAGCTATCTGTTGTCACTTCTTCGTTCACGCAAATGCGCTGAGTCTCCCGGTCTTTTGATAGACACGAGTTCTAAACTCCCAAAAAATCTTTTTTGACCCCCACCCCCGCGAAAAAAAGAAAATTCAATGAAACCGTTTGCGTCACGACACCCTCCCTCTGTTAACATTTACGCAATATAATTTTGGGACATTCAACAAAGAGTATCTAAATTTTCAGAATACAAAAGACAATAAGTAAACCCACTCCTTCTCTTCTACAATTCAAACCTTTGTTTAAAGACAAAAATTCCCGAACACTTTCTTGCTTTCAAATATAACAAGCAGTGGTATTTCTTAAGATTGAATTCTATAAACACCAACCTTGTTTTGAATGAAAATCACTTATTAGTCAAAATAACATTTAAATAAGAATATTCACCGCGCTGATACCACTTATTTGAGTGAAACAATTTTCAACCCTTTTTGCCAAAAATGTCCACGTAATTCTTTCGCTTACTATTTCTCCATAAAGAAATTTTTTTTAAATCTCTGAAATGAATTCCTTCAAATCTGCGGTAAAAATCCTCCTACAACGCGATTCATTTTTTTCAATAAAATAACTTACGATCAGTTTTAAATATCACACTTCATAGTCTACATTTTCAAGTTAATGAGAGTACTGATATTTAGTAAAATAATGTGAATTTATTTACTTTCATATTTCTTGCATACTATTTACATAATAAATTTACCACTGTTAAACTAAAATAAAAAATCACTGAAATACTTAGTATTATTCCTTCTTATTATTTATAGTTCATTTAATCTCGCCGCGGCTGAGTACATTTTCTCTGTACCCAACCTGTCTATATTCGGCCACTTTGATCGGAATTCGTAGGATGGTCCCTTGCACGCCTGCGGAGTCAATTATTTTATTGACCTCCTCGTTGGAAAATGATTTGGTTGTAAATTAGAATTAAAAATAAATTTTGAAATAAAATTCGATTTTGGACAAATATCATTTCACTGGATATCAGAAACAAGAACAGGGTCCAAAAAATAAACATCGATATTATAATGAACATGTTTATACACTTGTTTATACACTTATATCCCATCCTGACCCGGGTTTTGCTCCGGTTTTCCTTCGGGTAGAGGCGGATTTCTTATACAGGTTCTCTAGGTTTTTTCTAAGGGCGTGTTTATTGTAACAATAAATCGTGAATTTAGTGTAATTTCAATTCTTATGATTTTTAAACACTATACTCAGAATAATATATAGTTCGATAATAATTTGTACATGTAAAATAATTTTTTGCGTTAAATTACAAACATATTGACATTCTATTGGTATTATAACTCGCAGCTAACTTTTCATCTTATCTAGTAATTTTTGCTGAAATTTTTGAATCCGCCTCTGCCTTAGGGCCCTTGATCAGAATTGATGGGATGGTCCCTTGCTTGCTTCTGGAGAGTAAATTAGTTTATTGTCCTCCACGTGGTCATACGCAGTTTGTACTGATTTTTTGACAATAAATTTATAAATTTATAGGCACTTGAGCGCAACATTTTTGACTCCATTTTCTATTACGTGAGCTTCAATTAATTGCTATCACGTACATTCATCTTATATATTCATAAGTTAACTTGACTAAAGTAATTGTATTTGTATCAGTCAATTAATGTATTATTTCGCCTAAATGACGACATTTAATGTAATGCCCAGACTGGAGGATTAAGGAAAAGTCAATATCAGCTTCCCATGGCGTTGAAGACAAACGATCCCAACAGAGAATAATAAATACTTGCTATTGTAGTAATCGAAGCTATTGTGGAACGTATTGGGAAGACAATAAAAATCGGTCCCTCCACGTGGAAACAACAACCGCATGAGACTGCATACCTCACAATAAGATATTTTTGTATATTAGTAGTACTATTGATTTACATGAAAATTACAAAATTTAAGTGTTTTCTGACAGTCCGTTTATTAGTTAAAATCTCTAAATTTTGAAATAACACAATTTCCGCCGCATTTTGAAATATTGAAATGTCTCCATGTCTAAAACTATGAGTGTAGAGGACTGTACCATACTTTTCAATCATTATAAACATTCATACAGCGTGCAACTTCATGATTTTAGAAGGAATGAACAATTTCAAAAGTTTAGATCATGGTTTACTTCACATCTAATGACCCATAGGAGGTCGCTCCGCATGATCGGAAAATAATTCATTAAGTGCTCGAAATATTTGGTTTTAGCGCAGGTAAATGAATATTAATGGAATTTTAATTCGACACTGTTAGTGAGTGGTGGAGCTCGCCGCTTGTTAAACGTTAAGACTCGAGATCAAATACCAGTTTGAGGTAATTCTTTGTTTTCCTCTGCATTGAAAATTTTAATGGTGTCCTCGGATCTACCTTTATTACGTTTGTATTCACCAAAAATGTCCAAGGTGGGCGTAAGAAGGCTTCCACCGTACCGTTCCATGCAAAATGTATTACTTCCATCCTGCAAAATGGTGTTGCAATGTCGAAGGCGTGTAATCGTCTCCTGACCAGCAANTGTTGCAATGTCGAAGGCGTGTAATCGTCTCCCGACCAGCAAATAAGAGGTCGTAAAAATGTGAAATCTTCAAAATATGTCTCTTTCCAATAATTATTTCGTCGGTTTGCAATGGTCATACAAAACAAGTTTTTGTGATATAAAACCTTTCCTTTTATATTGTCTTAGATTTTCTTTGAGCATAAGGCTCGATTAGAACTATCCTCATACACTGAGTGCCTTGTGATACACGGGAGCAATAAGGATGACGGTGAAAACTTGCCGGGATTCCAACTCAGGTCCTTTGGCTCCAGAGACGGAGAGAGCCACAAGGTCGAACATTTCATACAATCGATTTAAAATTCGAGGTGAAGCAGAAGGTGTTTACCTGGCGAAGTACTCCTGCGCGAATAGCAGCCAACGTGAGCAGCGCCTCTCCACCGCTGTCCGACAGGTAGCAGTAATTGCAACTGAGCACAGTCAAAGCGGAGAAGAGAGGGAGGGCTAACGTCGCGGCCAAAGGAGCGGTCGTTCGTTTCAGACGTCGACGTTCCAAATTGTACACTGCAACAACATTACCAATTAATGCACTCACGTAGATTTGTTTGTTGTTGTTTCCAGATTCTCTCCGAGAAGGTAAATTAGTACAGAAAAGGAGATGAAACCGATGTCATTTCCATACAAGAGTCATCGTTCTGTCGTATCTGTCTTTGGGAGACATTTTTATCTCCTCCCCCACCCCCAAGAAGTAGACAAGAAAGATCCCGTGTACCACGAGTCTTAACGACTCTATATTTAAAATGATACTTTAAAATATTCCCTCACCTTATTCCAGGGAGCTTTAACTTTAAACAAATCCCTACGCAGTACCAGTATTCGCATTATTGTACTCTAAATCACTATCAGTAAACATGAACACGCTTTTGGGGAACTCATATGCTTTTAACGAAATGCATTTCGCATCAATATTTTCGAAGTAACGTCAGATATAAAAATTAATTTAATAAAAAATATAAATAAACTGCACATTTTCTTGGTCGCGACGTGTGACCCAAAGTAAAGTGAACGAGATTCGACGCTGTCCTAACGACATTCATGAAACGACCGAAGAAGAAATGAAAGAGAAGCTACGTTTTTAAGAGAACTTTTTTTACTGTCTCGTATACAAAGTAGTATATAGAAAGTATTGTAATCGTGAAAAATATCGAAAGCGAGATTTCGTCGGAAATATCCGTTTTGGTCATCCCTGATTCTGAAAAAGTNCTGTGCGCAGCAATGCTGAGTAAATGGATGGATAAATATAATTCGCATTTCATATTCATGGTAGAATTTATTTGTTGTCGATGCACGTGTTCTATTTCTTTTTTACTTTGAAACAAAGTGTACTTCACATGATCGGGCAAATTATTCTTTAGAATGTTTCTCAAAAACGGCTCCAACGATTTTGCTTAAATTTTCTGTACGTAAAGTACAATTAGTGTGCATTACAACCACATTAGCGGTATTTCGCTTGAAAGTTTTGTATAGACGCAGGAAATTATGTTGTCTGCTTCACTTCCACATTAGTTTACTGTTTCAAGAAGCTTGAATAATATTGAGCAGTGTAAATGGACCAAGCAGACGTAGAATACACTTTTCGTAAACTGAAATAGAATTTCTATCATCAACGTAATAACATTTACATAACACTTTTACGATATTTATAAGGCTGAGATGTCGCTGTATGTTATGAAATAATATTCTGAATATTTATTTTACTTTCAAATTTCAAATACAAAAGAGTAATAAGTTCATCTAGCGACATTGAGCTCGAGAAAGTAGTTAGTTTTGATTTATTTTCTCCTACATGTGGTAAGTAATTTTTTTATTTGCGTCCACTCTGTTTATAAATTCATTATTCACAGTCATTCGCGGAGACAAGTGAATATATATACAAGACATGAGTAAATATTCACAAGATTCAAAATTACAGGAAAAAAGTTGAAGAATTTCATAACTGAATTTTCTATGATACGTGGGGTATTATTTTATTCGCAAAAACTAGCAGAGTTTGAAAATGTCATTTCATTTTTCCTAAATAGAGTTTTGCCTTGGATGTTTATAAATGAAGAGTGGGTATGACCTTTCAATCTTTCTACAAAGCCATTGCTTGAGTTTATTTGAATATCGAAGGCCAAGAATGTTCGAAACATGAAAAACACAGGAAGAGATAAATAACGCCATGAAGTAATATATTGGTGTTGATGTTTATAAATACAAATTGTAAACTATCTCAGTCAATTGAACGTATTATGAACTCCAGCAAAAGTTTAAAAATTGTATTTTAGAAAGATTAGAAGGTTAGTGGCCGCTTGTGGATGCTGGAAAGTTTTATTCATTATATTATCGTCTGACCTATTGAATCGCATGGGTTTTGTGATTGCGAAGAATACTTAGACCGGATTTCACCGGCACTAAGTAAATGGTGCTTAGGCTCAAAAGCCGTTTGAAAACGCGTTTGACGCTGTTCTGCATTCCACCACTGAGTGCAAACGCCGTTCACGACGTAACGTCGTTTGAAAGCCAACCGGCAATCGTTCGACCGTTTACCGCCGCAAACGCAGTTTTGAGACATTGGTTAGGATGCGTGCGCTTCGACCATGAGCTTACTTCTGGTTGTAAAAACTGATGATTGAAAGTGAATCGAGCAAGTCGCCGATCTTACGAATTAGCATTTTAAAATAACGAGAGAAATGATAAAATAACAGTTCGATGTATAAAATAAAAAAATTGAGTACGAATTTCATTCTTTAATACAACTGTATACTCGCCAAAGTATGTGTTTATCTTCATTGGGGATACTTTTTAATAAGGCAAAGGATATTTTAGTACTTAAATTCATTTCTTTACAATCATTCCTAATTTACACGTTAGTTGGGCTTTTAAATCTTTCTATAAATACAGAATCCAATTAATTCTATAAAACTGACAATTATCAAACAATGTGTTTGTTTAGCCTAGCATTATTATTCCCAGTTCATGTGGGGTCGGCGAATGGGGATGGATATGATGCTTCGTTAATTGTAGCTGGGGAATATTCATGGCGCCGGATGCCCTTCCTGACGCGCCTCCCCTGAAGCGGTGATTGTGAAATGAAATGGGTGTGAATGATTATGAGTGAATGTTGTGGTGGAATGATAGGCAGGGGAAACGGGAGAACCCCGAGAAAACCTGCCGCGAGCACCGCTCCGTCCACCACCTCGGATTCTACTTGGATCGGACCGGGTTTGAACCGGCGTAGAAGGCGAGCGCGTTACACACTGCGCCACGGGTCGCCCAATTATCAAACAATGTGATTACAAATATACCTTATATTCATCTAACGTAATTATTTTACACTTTATTTACATTATCTTTCACTCACATTACAAGGCCAATAATTATTCTCTATATAAAATTTTATTTTATTTTACGTCATCCAATAAATAATTTACAACTTTATTAGCTTTGTGTGGAGTAACTGCTTATCAGGATGAAACTTCTCATAATATTTGGGGTCATATATCAAATAATCACGAGCAATTCGGATATGCTGTTCGTTGTATTCCATATGCTCAAAATATAAATGGTGCAATCCAAAGAAATGTTTGTAAAAAAAGAACTTTCATCCACTGAGAATATCACACCATCTTTGGACTCGATCTCCTTGATCCAAACATTTTGCAACGTTGGCGCATGGTGCACTGTTCCAAACGTGGTTTCCGTAAATGCTACTTCGTTGCGCCTGGTGGAATCCAAATGATGCCAAACATTTCCTTTCCACATTCCCTTCTCACTAATTTGGTGAAATCGCGACTTAGTTGTTATTGAGATAGTGTCTTGGAGGAAAGTAGTTCTTTAATTTTTTTTAATGCTTCTCTTAGAGGAAATTTCACGAGCATTCAACGAGTTCATAAAATAGCACAAATAGAAGATGAAGAGAAATAACTTGGAAGTAACGAAATGAACATGAATTACGACGTACAATACAGAGGAATCCGAGAATTCTTGTCCCGGGCATAATTACTATCGTGTCTTTCATAATATTTCGATAAGATAGGAAATATCACTTTGCATTAGATGATATCAAAATTATTGGAGGTATCCTAAATTCATGAGATGTTTATTCCTTGCACATTTCACCTTAAATCACCCATTCGAATGGGTATTTCAACAAATACTTCATTAGTGAATTTGCTTTTCCTTCAAGTGCCCGTATATTGCGAACAGTGTTACAAATCGCTGTTCTACCTGCAACAAAACGTGTAGAGCGACGTCTTCGTTTCAACGTCATGTGTTGGGCTTCCGATTGATTTGAATCGCTGGAGAAGCGCCGACGACGTCAGCCCACGAGTTCGTTGCTACCTGCTACTGCAGTCAACGTATGTGGTGTCGTGGACATGGAAGATGGTAGAATTTTTTCTTCGTCAATTTGGAGTAGTTTCGAGCTAAATGTATGAAAAGTCCTCGGTTCTAGCAGTGACATTTAGGTGTTGAAAAAGGGTTGAACGGCACATTTCCTCGTTTTTTCGCTAATATCTCGGAAACGGTGGGTCGTACGAAAAACTGCCTAAAATTTTCTGCAAAACTGTTTCTATATATTTTTTCTGCATTCCTCATAGTTTTCGAGATGCCTGCCCACAAAAATCGTTAATTTATAAAAAATATTGTTCACCTCACTTCTTTCGTCAATTGTATTTCTAACATCTCAGTTCCACATTTTTCAGAAAAAGGGACATGAAAAATGTTATGGTACACGAAATTTACTTTAAATGTATAAGCATATTTATTATCATATCTTCACCTGTTCCCGTGTAATGGATATTTTCAGGTTAATTATCAGGTTAATACAGGGAAACCCTATATTACATTTCCCATTTTTGGAGTGTTAGATCGAAATTTAGGTACCTATGCTCATTCATATACGGGTATCCAACTTTTGGTTTATCTACCTGGGGAAGGATAACAGCAGGAAATATGAAAAGATTCTTTACATCAAAATCATCTTCATTTCATATAAGTACTTTTTATTTCCAATTTTTAGAAGTTCTAATTTTCCTCCAAACCATGCTCTTGGACATACAACTGTTCTGCTCTGTGCGCTTCAAATGTAATATTCAATGTAGAACCCTTGTAAGTCTATTTGATGATAAAGTTTTGTTAAAATTGTGTAATGATGTAATCTAAAATTAAAAATTTTCAGTATTAGAAGCTGTTTGTTACGTACATAAATTACTACCTCACAAATAAGAAGTTTTATTACACACGTATTTTTTATTCTTCATTTTCACAAGTTCTACTTGTTCTCCAAATCATGCTTTTGGTTTTTTTCTTCTCTGCACGCATCCATTGTAAATGGAGATGGACGATATAATATTGCTTTTGACTAGTAAGTACTACAATAAAATTGAAAAGTTAATTAACGTTGGTTTTTATTTAGGATGAATACCTACAGCAATTCACCTTCCTATTTTTAGTTGAATAGATTTTTTCCCGTTGTGCTATTCCTTATATTGACCTCAAATTTAGCACCCCCACTTTATCAAAACGAAACAAAAATTAGGCAATAATTTAGTACTAATTAATTACAATTTGCAGCTAAAAAGATTAAGTACTCGCATGATACACCCGCAATTGCAATTTAAACAGTGGAGGTGACGTAAACAGCTTCACATCAAGTTTCCACGTACACGTAATAGTATTATTTGGACAATTTTCAAATGTTTGAATTTAGTATACAGGTGAAACGAAAGTTTTTAATCAGTAACAAATGATTTTTTATAAACGAATTACAAAAAAGTTAACAGTTTTGCGATAAAAATAAATTAAATCAAGTCTACGTCGAAAAAATAAGATTCTCTTATTCTAATACTTCATTCCATCAAATGCACACTTTTGTTGAAAAATAAATGTCAAAACAATCCGATAAAGAAAAAATTATAATTCATTAATACAACCTATATATTCATAACAAGTGAATCAAACACAACATTTAGACTTAATTAACGTATAAAACCATTAATACGATATCTTGCGATGATATAAAAATTCTGTGATTAAACAATATCGATTTTACAGTAAGAAGCAATTTTATACGAAGGTTTTAATTTATTTTGCAATACTAGGACGGTATTGTGAGACAATAAAACTTTAGATGTCATTTAAATATAGAGAATAATAAAGTTTATTGTAATTAAAAATATAAAGAATATACTTTTGATACGGAAGTCTAAGATGTGTATAATAAAAATTTACAAAATATTTCTTCAATAGCAGCGCAATAAATAATTTTCTCTTGTTACGATTTCATAGAGGTTTGTTCGCCAGCACTAGTCTTCTATTGGTCCGCCAAATGTGGAAGCATTTTCAAGTTTGCCTATGATTGGTCGAACGAAAATGAGGTGCTTGTTCCCCGTCTTAGACGCGTGGCGTAGCAAACCAAACAGCTCCAAACTTCCAAGCGAGCGGGAATTAAAATATTGACGTTAGCACTTTTATGTTACCAGGACTGTACCTAATCAAAATATTTGAAAAATCTAAGCATGAAACAATAACGTCAATGTGGGGATGCTAGATTTAGGTTTAGTTAGCACTTCCCCTGGTTAATAATATTTATTAAGATTTTTCAAAAAACAGTGCATTTTACGCAAAAATAATAGAATAAAAGTTTCTTACTTTTCAATGTAGAATTGATTCCATTTATTTATTTTGCAAAACTTAACTTTTTTGTTAATTTGTTATTGTACAATCTTTTTTGGTGAAAATTGTACTTAATTAGTACTAAATTATAGGATTTTTTTTTATAAAGTGGGGTGCTTACTTATTTGAGATCTCATATTAGTATACAGAAGTTCCGCCAAAGTATTAAGTCCGGTGTTCAATATTTTTGTCCATTTGATTGGTAAATAAATATTTTAATTACAAATAATAGGCTATAAATAATTAGGGTATTAGATCTACCCTGATATTCCCAGTCGTCCCTGCCTAAAAAGTGTCAGAGATAAATAGTCTTACGTACTCTAAGGGTTGTGTTTCAGAATAAGTTTCCCTACAACAACACATTTCGATTTACAAGAGCAACACAATGAGTAAAATGTGAGTTATGTTTCCATGGGATTACACCTGAGCATGGAGCTTTCTTGCGAATAACTGGTCGTCGCAGGAAATGCCACAGGTACAACCTCCGAAGTCTGCCTCCCGTAGCTGCACCCAAATCCCGCAGCAGCACCGTCGCCTCCCGATGCTCCAATCGCAGTCGCTCCAGACTCACGACGAGAAGCGCGCGTTGAGCCCTGCGACACATCGCGATTTGGGAAACGTTTGCATACCTGAGAATTTCAGACTTGAATTTGTACGAGGACGTGAAGTATACAAAATACAAATATAATAGAACATCGACATATTACGCGATTGTTCAATTAACGGAAATCATAGAAAACTAAAATAACAAAAGCAATCGCGTCGGTATTGATGTTGCCATTCCCAGAACGAACAAAAATCAGTGAATATTAGAGAACTGATATTATTATGAATATAAGAACTTTCTTTGTGTTATAGAAGGTGTTAATAAATCTTATTATATAGGGTCACTCATGCCATAAAATAAAAAGCGTATACAGAAATTGAAGCCTTAAAGTTCAAAGAGATCTAAGTGCCTAAGATAATTCACAACTAATAGGTCTATAATCCGCCAGATATAAATCTCTTGTCGCATTTCGTTGCTGTAGAGAAAAAAGTTAAAATTTCAAGGGTCAATCTGTTGGCGGCATAAAAATGTATACAAATCTTCAGAATTGAAAACCCTTGAATGTATGATGAAGCAAACAATTCATAGATTTAAACGTGATTACCCATTCAAGTTTTAAAATTCTTAATGTTACAAAAAATAGTGTTGCGAACCACTCGTGGTTCACAAGGTTGCTACCTCTTCATGAAGCGCAAGTAATTCGCAAACTAACTGCTACTCTTGTATGTTACTCACTATCACTACTAGGAGGCAGCATACTCTACTATTGTAATCTCTGTGGAATCCCCACCACTCTGTAGACATCCCCTCCTATGCCAACGGCAGTTAACAAGAGTATAGAAACCTGTGCTTCGTTGTATGAACTATGCCATATCTGCGACAGCAGTCACACCCGTGTAATCCACGCGTTTGGTTCAACATTACGCTTCGTTATGAAGTGAACTATTATTTTTTGGAAAGTTATTACTGCACCATTTCAACATTCATCATAGGAGTCACTGAGAAACTATGTCAGTATCCAGCAAATACTTAAAACTATTTTATATTTGCAGCAAGTTCCAGTTCATGTACTCCAGGTGAAATGTTCATCTTTTGTACTGCCCGTCAACTGGAAGCGGCTTCAACTATGCATCAATGATTCAACAGTACACCAGTATAATTAGTTGGCAGTGCCCTTATTTACGACAACATGTATTCAGGACGCACAAACTCTTTACAGTTCGTACTTTCACATGACGTTTCGGGGATGTATGTTCCCCCTCTTCAGATGTATTCTTCCTTTCTTCTCAAAATTGTACAAAATCCTTATTGTAAATTACATGGTGCACTTTATACTTGCTGAACGCTCTTAGATCATACAACAGGCTAAAACCGCATGACCCACTCATAGAACGCTCTTAGATCTGCTCTTAGATCCGCACAACAGGCATAGAACGCTCTTAGATCCGCACAACAGGCTAAAACCGCATGACCCACAACTAGACGAACATGCAACTAAAATAGCATGAGATAATTTTAATAAGTTTAACATAACTTTTAATCAGTATACGCATGCATCTAAGAGCGTTCAGCAAGTATAAAGTGCACCATGTAATTTACAATAAGGATTTTGAGAAGAAAGGAAGAATACATCTGAAGAGGGGGAACATACATCCCCGAAACGTAATGTGAAAGTACGAACGATTAAAGAGTTTGTGCGTCCATAATACATGTTGTCATAAATAAGGGCACTGCCAACTAATTTAACAAGTTGAAAGACAACATTACTCTTATCTAATTTATAGTACACCAGTATATTTAAAGATCACGAAAAGGCATGTAAAGTGATCACCATCCAGATTTGCCAGAGTTGTGGTCTGGAACAATTTATATTTTCACGTAAAATCATCAAGAAGTATATATAAGTGTTCATCGTATCTTGAACAGTAATTATAATTTTCAACTTCTTGATGCAGACACCGAAAACTCGGTAGTCTTTATTTATAAAATTTTCATGCACATCAATTATGCTTCAATTCTCTATGAGCAATTTAGTGTTAAACTTGAGGATTTTGTATATTGTATTTGGGGGGCAAATTTCAACTTTGTATTAGACATATTAAGTAGTAATGTATATGTAGCATTTTAGTATATGTATTAAAGAGCGTTTGTTGTAACGAAACTGACATGGCCGTTTGTAAAAGAACCTTCCTAAACATTTAAGCTCAATGTACTCAACCTGATAGAGTCCCCCTTCCTATGTTACTAACAAATAGTTGTCGTTGTAAGTTTAACCAATCATGACAACTACGGATGGAGGGAGAATTTGTTATTACTGGCGAAGAAGAGTCAAGTAGTTTTCAAAATTGTATCACGTGAGTTAACTTCGGATGGACCGAGTGGGAGAAGAAGTGATAAAATACGACACCGAGACGCTCCAAGACATGTTGATCATCATTCTAGTGTTTGGAGACAGTCAGAGAGGTTCATTCGATCATTCTTCGATGTACCATTTCGAGATTCGAATTTTTTATTCGAATATTTTCGAGAGACTTCCATTTGATGTCGAGACTTGGTGAGTCCGAGATCATGTCTAGATTTTTGATCGTGAAATATCGGACAAGTTGGTTTAAATTACTAACTTGATTGCATTCTAAATTATGCAGAACTTGCAAAGATTCAACGTTAATGATTTTATCCGAGAACTAGTCGGAGAATCAACTGTTTGTGTTTCGTGACGAGTAGCGATCGCAGAGACTAGTGAATCGCGTTACAACAAGATGAACAAACTCTCCTTTTCAATGAACTTTACTATGACGGTGAACGCGGAAATTCCGAGAACGAGGGACTCCAGGGCGGCGCCCCGACTTCCAGAGAAAGCAGGCTTTTGACGCTGGAGGGGCTACAGCTGGTACGAAGGAAGGACGTTCTCCACGAGCTGAGACTGGACCAGAGGCATTCCAATCTTCTCATACGCTTTAGACTGATCTGTTCGTCAAATAAAAAGGTAACCTGAGGACGCTGGTGCTCCCAGAAATAAATGTTTTCAGTGGCAGCGAGAAGAGAGAGTGCATCGAACTAGAACCGTAATGGCCCTTTGGCTCAGAACACTTGTGTTTATATAATTAATGAGGGCAGAGAGAAGTATGAACAATTATGATGGCGTTTTAAATTTAATCAATATTTTTGTAACTAGAAATTCTTTAAAGGAAAATTCATGTTAATATTATGTGCTTTACGTGTGATTTTTGGGGCTTCGTGCATGGTAGTGTTGATTAGTGGCGTGTAGCCATGAGTGATTAAGTAACAAGGTACTCCGTGTGTGGTGTCTACTTAAGTAAAAATAACACGAATCCAGATTTGTATTACATTAAATTCCCTGAGATAGTTTTTCATTTGTTTCATTACAATTAACCTATTTCCCCTCCCTTTCTCTTTTGTTCTATTACGGTATAACTTTCAAATTGGACCTGAGTGAACTTTGACCTTTATTTTTACCCTGTTTTCTTTTTAGTTCGATCGACCTGAAGACAAATCTAGGGTTGGAACGTATTGGACAAATCAAAAAATTTAATTTAAAATTCATTGCCCTGATCTCTTCTGTTTATAAGAGCATGGTTTGACTAGTTATAATTTTATTTTATATAATACTTTGTAAATATTCAGTAATTTGTTCTCAGAACCGTCACTATTATGCATGAGTCGCAACACTGAGATACAAAAAATTTACCAAATACCTGTACACTCACTCAAAAGAAGCTTTCTCTGTCGTCTTTCGAGAAAAAGATAGCTATTATTCCCACTGCGTTAACAAAAGCGAAGAAGTTTGATACCATGTGTAAGATGACAACGCCACCTTAAGCTTCTAGCAATAGTTCTAATAGTATGCTGGTAGCAATTGCTAGAGTCATGACCTGTCGGATTTAACGGAATTTTGATTCTCATGCGTTTACGTAACTTTGCATGTTTCCTGTGCTCATTGCTATCTAAAGAGATTTTTAGACTTACAGTTTTCCTCATATCAGTAGGTAAGTGTAAAATGTTACTGAGCATATGTCAGTTCTTTACGTTAAATTTCTGGAGTGGACACTAGAGTTGTGAGGGGTGGACACGGCGCACCCGGTTCAAAATAACTATTTAGAGACCTTAAAACCCGTTACACAACTGGTGGCAGCGCAGCTAATCTGTTTGGGCCAGCTGATAACTTTGCTTGTACAAGGGAGTGGGAGCTTTTCCTAGAACGCTGGCTGCACTCCTCACGCGCATCTTGAACTGTTTGTTACAAATCAGCTCCTTACAATACTTGTTTTATTTCAACGCATGAATTCTCTTATATGTTATGTATTTCAATTCATACCCAATAAAGTAACACTATTTTTTACCCTATGTGTTTTTGGTGATTCTATACCAGAGTGCAACAAATTGGTAGATTCTGTGATAGTGCATGAATGAGATTTCGTATCTTGTCAACCATTTGGATCTTACAAGAATAATTACACGCCAATTACACGACCAGTGTCATACGGTCTGGTCTAAAAACCTTGTTCAAAATAAGTTCATCGTATTCTATGTCTGAGAGAACGAACTCAAAATGTTCCACACTCACAAAACGTCGCGCGAATTTTCACAGCCAATTTTCCGTTTTATAGTTTTGAGTGCAAAATAAAAGAAAGATTCAATATTTCTATCAGCAACCACAAATGCAAATTACTCTTTAAAATGACTTCTATATATATGTAATCTACACAAAATGTTTGAAGCGCCTAATAAGAGAACAATCCAAGATATTTACGGTCCATTTTCTCGACAGATTTTCGTCCACCCCCTCGTAACCATTGGAAACGTCTTGTACCTTGACTCCCGGCAGCTGTTAACTCAGACATGTCAACTAATAAAACTACTCACTCCCTATTTTCATAAACCTATCTTCAATTTAATGTCAAGTGTATAGCCATATTTTTAAAGACAGGTTTATTGATTATCTTCGGGGATCTCAGCGTTCAATATATTAAACGATATGTTTCATAATTGGTTAGTCTTGTATGAATTTTTCCATGACAGAAATAAAGTTCAAAGTTTTAACGTTATCAATTTAGGGCGCTACATGGTTCTGAGTGAATTTAATTGGAAATATACTCGTTGAAAGGAAATTCGTATTTCCTGAACTTAAGACACCAAAATTTTTCATTTCTGCAACTCCGAAAAGTGAGTCACTTTCTGAATTTTTTGCTTCTAACATTACCAATAAGATTCGAAAGAGAAACCTCTACTTTTTTTCATATAATCACAGAATACGCCTGGGCTAACAATACCTCCTTCATGCAAGGTAAATACTTATTACATTCAACTGTTTTTATATCAACAATAATCTCAGCAAATCTGTTTACACGAGCTTATTACTTGTCACCGGGACTTGGCGCCGGCGCTTGCCACTCGCACTTGTACCCACGTGTAAACAAGCATGGTTAGTCAGTAGTACAAATTGGAGAGTGCTAGTGAATAGAAAACAATCATATTTACTGAGCGGCAAGTAGTTACCCCCACCAAGATTTTATCATCCCCATTCTTCACTATTCAATATAACAAGTATATACAGAGAAAAAAGTAGCATACATAGAAAAGAGAAAAATGTTATTAATCACATATTATGTATATTGTAAGAAATGATTAATTTGTCACAATTAATTAAAGTTATCGGGTTAATTGATGAATAAAAATGTTTGTAACCCAGCGGAATTTTACCGCGACCTTCAGTGAAGGGCAGTTTGCAAAGGGAAGGCGTGAGGGGCAGAGGGAGCCTTAATAATAACCCCTTAAGAGGGGTTGTAAATATGCCAAGTAGAAGGAGAATAGCGTCCAACGCATTTACGTCTGCCAGAAACAGAGTGGCGTAGGTGAAATTCATATAAAGAAGGGACAAAAAGGGTCTCAGTATTTTTAGAACAAGGGAGGTCAGTTATCTATGACAGACGAGGATGGGTGCGCAATTACTTCGAAAGGACATGGAAAAATGCTAGGAAGAAGGAAGGAGTTTTTTGTGTGAGCGCACAATCAGTGAAGGCTGCACGTGCTAGTAGGGTAATAAAAATGAGACGACCATGATTGCTAGCTACGAGAAGGGTCGAGACTCCAGGGGGATAGGAAAACTTACGAGAGATGTTCGATATACAAGGTTTCTAATGCTGCCAAAATTCAAGTATCACATTGGTAATAAAGGGAAAGTGTGTCTGGTTATAATCCCTGAGGGGATGAGTGGGAAAAAATGGGAGCGTTGAGTCTGGAAATTTTCCAAATGCAAGTATGATTATTGGTTTAGAACTGGCAAGCGTTTCGTCAAATATCACCAATAGAAGCGATTCTACATGGAGTAAGAGTTAAATTTAATTGGACGTGAAAAGACATGCGATTTTTGGAAGATGAGCACGTGAGGGAGCTTCAGGGCGATAGAGGGGAGATAATGTTATTAAAGATGCGAGCAGAGATGCTCCAGGAAGACTTCATTTAGATCACTACTTCGGGGAGACTTCACTTAGACACTTCGTAATAACTTTTTGAAAGATCACTACTTCGTGATCACTACTCTTAGACATCATTTGGGAATTTTTGAAAAGTACTTCAGATTCACTTTTTAGAAATTACTTCGAGACTTCACTTAGGAGTAAAGTTATTTTGTGATAGTTCGAGCACTTTGTTGATTTTCTGCGAGTATTCTCGACTTTGAATTTTTGTGAGTGGTGTGACAACCACTCAGCTATTTACGAATTACATTACAACTTTTAGAGTTCAATGTTCGAGTTGAATCAATACTTGGTCGACTAATTATTCGCGTGATTAGAATTCGAGGGTGAAAGTCATCACCAACACGTAAGCAATAATTAGGTCGAAAGTTTATACGGAAGCCGGATCCGAAATTAAGTAAACTCAGTTCGGGAACAATGAACTCTAAATACGAGACATCATCACTGCGTCGGTGGCTTGTTGGAAGGTGCCAAGGTCATTGGTATCTTCGGCGGCACGCAAGTCATCAGCTGGTAGAGGGCTGCTTGCGTGAATGAATTCTGGCGCGAGGAGAAGGGTACTGACCTGCTACCTTAACTTTTGACGAGCGGTACTTCTTTACCAAAGTAACATGAGTTAGTTGCGACCAGCAGTTAATGTGTACTATCGCTGCGAAGAAGAATGAGTGCAACTGTTGTGAACTTTGATGCTCTAGCCCAGACCTTTGATTACTCCCATGTTAAATAAATTAAGAAGGGCAAAGAAGAAGGGTCTAAAAATTATTAATTCTGTCATATAACCTGTTTGTATTTAATTAAGGCGTCATTACGGCCTAGTGAAACAGAGAGAAGTTTTTCTATGTAAATGTGAATTGTGGTGATTTTGGATGGGGAGTGTGTATGTATTATTATTATCTCAGCATGTATTCGTATGTTAATAAATAATTGAACAAATATTATTTGAAATAAAAGCGTTTTCCTATTAAGGTACCTGGTGTGTCGTCCTCACCTAAGTTAGGGGCCGAACCTACTTCAAAATTTTAGTACAAGGTAATGAGATCTCAAGCTAGCCGGAGCAGTTAATTAAGGTAAGGTGTTATTCATTACACCATCACGTTTCGTTACAATATATATTTAATAACATTTTACAATTTTGATTCTTTAACATATTATATTATACAAAATATTTTCTTATATGATATACAATATATCATATTATACAATATATTCCACTCCGACTGATTTTTATTTATTTATTTATGACTTTTGACGATTCAATGACTGACTAGTCACGAAATCTCAGGAACTACAATATAACGGGGATTCGCGTTTAAACGGGGATTCGCGTGAATCCAGGTAGAATCCATACGACGTCGCTTCGAAACCTGTATCGCTGTTAATGGAAAGAACTATGAAAATTAGTTTTAATTCGTCGTGGAACTTGGAACATCGATAACTTGAAATTTGTCAGGTAGATTCTTTTTAAGGTGAAGACGTATGAGAAGAGAAGAACGAAACTCCTCTCCCTGACAGGGTAAAATGGGGGTTGGAATGATTTTTTTATTTAGTCTTGGCAAATCAGACCGCCTTGTCTACAACTTAGTTATTACTAGCCCCATTTTTTCATAAAATCCCTTCGGTTAATAACTTGAATGTTTTTATCTACTAGGGAACCACTCATCACTGAACCACCAGCAAAGTCCAGAGGTTTCGTCCTTGCCACTGCAAGACACTTATTCACTATTCATTTTTGTGTTTCTTCATAATATCACGTACTTGTCCCAATCTGGTCACATTTTCCCTTCTTTCGATGCGATGTGTTTAGGTGAATCTCTTGTTTGAAACTGCCCTGTTAACTTTAGGTGTTTTATGTTCTCTTCTCTATCGTATCCGTACACAGGGAAATCCCACAGTTGGTGTTCTCGTGTTTCGTTATCATATCCGCAAATGCATCATTCCACAATATATGTATTGAAATTTCCGTGGCGAGTCAAATACTCTATTGCATAAGGATTGAGTTTATATCACCCGTCCTTTAATTGACCGCCTCCATCTGATCTGCCATGCCTCCATCACAGCCTCCGTTATACTTCTTTTCCGATCTTTAGTGTCCTTGCTGATCTCTTTGCCATGCAACACCAGTTTTCCTTCGTTTTGTATTTGACGACGATATTGGAGCTTCGTTATATACAGATACAACAACATTACTTCATACAAAATCTCTAGAGCTTCTTGAGAAATCGTTTTATAAGCACCTCCTATCGCAAGAGGGTCAGTCTGTTGGAATTGATTTATTTTCATTTCAACGCTCACGAAGCAACTCTACCTCCCCACACCTGCGATCCATAAGTTAAAATCGGACGCACTGCACCTTCGAAAAGCGTTACCGTATCGTCGTGATCAATGTTGTACTTCGTGAACCCTACACGGAACAGTCCGTAATAAACTCTTTTTGCTTTATATGCTACATATTCTATGTGCTCTGAGAAGAGAAGTCTTTCATCTAGCATTAGTCCAAGGGATTTATGTTTTGAAGTAAATCTGATTTTTTCTCCATAAAGTTGAAGGCATGGGTTTCTCTGATATTTGCAACTATGACCGAACCACATTGCTCGTGTGTTCGATGCTGAAAATTTAATATTGTAGCCTGGAACACTCGTTCTAGTTCTTCTAACGCCTGTTTTCTGCCATCCTCTGACTTATTACAACTATTGCCCTCCACAAGGCATCTGCATAAGCTATGTATTTCATTCCTTTGTTCATTCCTGTGTCAGTTGGAGGAAAACGTTACAGGATTTTTTAGTATTATTTATATACCATCCTATGCAGCACGAAATCTACAATACATTCCCACAGAGATGGACATTCATCTGAGCGCGGAGTCAATGAAATACAAAAATTAAAAATAGAAATTCAATAGAAGTGTAGTGACACAAATCATGAATCATACTTAAAATATCCATTTAATTAATAATTTCAATTTTAACAAATTATTGGTGTCGCAGAAAACAGTTATAAATTTCACTTAATTTCATTATTACGGTTGATAAACCAGTTATTTTTTGCTTAATTAATTTTTTGGAAACACTCAATGTTTTCAATTCAATGGGCAGGTACCCGTATAGAACGAATGCATTTATATAATGGTTCTTTGTAGCCACTGTTTTAGTATAAAGTGGTGGTCAATTAATATTAGAAACTATTTTCCTAATTTTAATTGAAGATGTCATAAATTTGTTTTTCAATTCATCGTAGTTATACAGCAAACTTTCTATTAAGAATAATTCACTTAAGCTAAGAGTTGTATTATGCAATGGCCCGTTTGGTATTCTATTTTTATGTCTGCTTCATAGGTACCACCCCAGGCAATTAATTCATAAGTGGCTGTACTATTAAATAATGCGTGGTACAGTACTGTAAGGCTTTTTGTCGATTTTGTATGTCAGAGTTTCTTAAATATACATTTATCTAATATTTAATATTTAACATCTAATATTTAAGTTTATTTATTAATTTATTAATATCCCATCTCAAATGCTAATCAAACCGAACTCCAAGATACTTGCAATATGTGACTCTTTCAATTGGCCGTCCATTCATATTAATTTCAATATTTACCGGTTCCGGAATGCTGTCATTGTAATTACCAAATGTTACGTAAACTGTTTTTCTTAATGCTCAGGACCAAATCATTTTTAACTATCCAATTGTAAATAATATTAAGATAAGTTTCCATAGTGTGATTATAAGTGCATCTTTACTCACGCGAAGAACCTGCCGAGGCGTCGAATAGCGTCAGCGCGCCCCAAAGCGTCTCTGCGCGTCGCTTTCATGAGCTGTGCGCACACGAACAGTTGCTGCGGCTGTGGGGCGTTCAGCGCCAGATCTCGCAGCGCAGCGAACGTGACGCGACGCTCCTGCATTGAGGAATACATTTTTCAATACTACTTCATACTTGGTCCAATCGTGAAACAGCAGAAATACCAAAGATTTCAGAAATGGAATTAGAAGATACAATTAAAACGTATTGTCAGAACAGGTGAGCAGGTTACGACAAGATCACTCTTGACGTAATGAATGTTTAAAGCAACAATATTCCCCAGCGTGCTGGAAGATAGGGAAGTTATTTTTAAAGGGAAAAGATAGAGATCCGAGCATTGCTTCGTCGTACAGTCCAATATGTCTACTTCGAACGGTGGGGAAAATATTAGAAAAGTTAACAACAAAGAGAGTAATTGATTATTTGGTGGAGGAGCACACGATTAGCAAGCAGCACTACGGTTTCCGCAAAGGTAAGGGAACAGACGATGTCCTAAATGAATTAACTGATGAGACAAGACGGAGACTATCAAAGCATTTCTGGACATCACAGCCGCTATAGACCAATGCACAATGGGTGTTAATTTTTAAAACAATGGAAAAATGAAAGTCCCAAATTATCTCAAACATGATACGATCGCACTTTCCGAAGAGGTTCGTATGTTAAGAAACGGGGGAGAAAAATAATTCAAAATGTCACGAGGATGTATCCCCAATGTTCGTCCTGAGGTCCATTAGTGTGGAATATTCTTTTAGATAAATTAACAGAAAAGGAAACATTTTGTGTAGCATATGTAAATGATATATCTTTTGTGGTAGTAGGTGAAAGTAGATATGAAGTAGAACAGCAAGCTCATGAAATATTGAAATTTTTTGAAAAGGAATGTAAAAAAATAAAACTTAAAATATAAATCGAGAAAACGAAGACTGTGTGGTTTGGAAGTCCCATAGGAAACAAGATGAGAGGGCCAATAATAAAATAGATATATTGCTATTCAATCACCATCTTCAGTACATTACATATATTCAGTTTGATAAGCCAGAATCTTACACATAATTTTGAACTAGAAATACACCAAGAACAAATCATAAACATATACAAAACAATATATACGTTACGCTTAAAACCCGAATTTGGACGAAAAGAGAAAAACGACCAACACTAGTTTTAGCAGATGTATTTTTGTGAGAACTAGTTACGTGCGTTTTCAAAACGACCAATATTAGTTTTGGACGAGCCGCTTTTGCCAAAACTAGTTTTGGTTGTTTTAAAGGACCGAAATAGTATTGATCATTGATCATTTATGTCAACGCAAAATTGAAGCTTCTTGAAATTTCAGGTAGTACAATATCTAGAGTATTCAGCCAGGTAAAAGTGTTTTTTTCTTTTACGAGACATTAGTACTACTGACATGTACCGAGTCAATATTGATAACACATTTTAATATATTACAATTATGAGGCCACAGAGACCCTCTGTGTTATTTCAATTGAATAAGGTGTAAAATGGAAATAATTTTGTTATAGTCTGAAATAATTTTTTTGTTTGCTTACCAATTCCCTTCATTAAAGAAGTATCTGGTTTCTGTAGCTCCTCTAGGGTCATGTATGATAATATGTGAAGCAGAATTGATAAATATGTAAACAAATACTATTTTACTAAAAATATATGTTTAAATCAACTGAGTAGTTAATTTATTACTTCACTTATTTGATATAATTATTCAAATACATTATTCTTATATTGCAACAACAATTTGACACCTGTCATTACAAAATGAATCTTGCAATCTTTCTTTATATCTCTAGTTTGTTTTTGTAAAAGCACAAGACTTTTACGAAAAACTCGTGAATTTCCATTCGCAGGTTCTTCGGGCTGATTCCACGCAACTTGCGAGTACAGAAAACTGATCTTGCTAGACTTCTATAAAGCTGATGTTACCGTCAGAGTATTTCTCTTGAACATCTGAACACTTTTGTGGAGCAATTAACAGAGCGAATATCTTCAGAAGAGCACGAAGTCGATAACCCATTGAATTTTCAAGATCATAAACATTTCAAGAATGGTTCTGTTTCAGGTCGTGAACATACAAAGAAAATCTTATTATAATATACTAGTGTGATATGATTAAGATTAGATGTTTAATAAAGAACGTTGTTCTTGAACTTCGCTAATCTTTTGAGTAAATAGGAAATGTCTAATTTAGAATACGTTTAATTGTATGTCTAGAGAATAGCCTACTATATTATTATTATTATTATTATTATTATTATTATTATTATCATCATCATCTTTTATACGTTTTCAATTTTTAATAAATTATAGAAAGTATCATACTATAATCTGGTCTATGTTTTAAGTTGAACGATTCTATTAATATCCGATGTCTGCAACACTTTCAGTTTTGACAATCATAGGTAAAACATATACTCACAAAATTATATTTTTAAATATTAGTAAGTTGAAAAACATTCTGTGTATTTGTCTGGAATTATGGTACATATTTATGTAAACAGAATGCCATATATTTTATCGTGTTTCGTTTCCTGTTAAAGGTTTTCACACCAAGTGATTATTACATTTATATGATATAATTACGAGTATAATACATGCGATGTATTTTACATACAGAGGGAAATTTCATTGCGTATAAATAGTGCCTGTTTAAGAAATAAAAAAGTTAGAGCTGAGCATTT
>NNCF01130437.1:614-13720 GCA_002313205.1 Laupala kohalensis
AGCAAAATTGTATAAAGGTTCTGAAGAACAATGTTTTCAAGAACATAACGTAAATGTGAAGTGAAAACGAATTAATAGGTCTTAACTACGAGTATTGCTTAGTTTATTAAGCTTCCTGGATAAAGTGAATTTTCCTTCTACATGGATACAAAAAAATTCGTAAGTACGTACATATTAGCATACAATACTGAAAACTGTAGGTATATTTGTAATTTTCTTTGTGGTATTTAATTTTTGAAATTAACAAAAGTGGAAATTTCGTATCACGAAAGTAGAGAAATATGGAAAGTAACATATGAATTTAGAATATTATATAACAACCCTGGGTAACGCCAGGCAAAATGAGATAAAAAATTCAGACTTGTTGACACGTGTTTCAATTCCAAAATGTCCAGTAATGACTGTTTCAGATTTCTTTTCAAATCCCGCGAACCGGCGGGTAGTTCTGCTAGTAGACAATAAATAGAAGATATGAAACATTTATTTTGCATTTTGTTTCTGGTTGCCCCGACATTTTCATTCACGCATTGACAATGTAGACCATAAAAATTTAGAATCCATTACTCAAATACTTCATCTAAATCAAATTTCATATATGATCCTACTTTGAAATGAAACCATGCTATATCGCATTTTCATCCCCTTACTCTATTCTTTAAACTTCATCAAAATCTTAGAGCGGTTCTCGAGATAAAATCCAGAAATATACACACATACAATTATTGCTCGCTTAACAGTATGATATGGATGATGTGTTTGAATTCGAACACAAAAATAATGGTACAAAATGATAAGTTGAGACTTAGTAGGATTTATCTATCACAAGAGTGCAGGGGGTAGATATACAACAAATACAACATAAGATATTATATATCCGTCAGAGCGACTAGGCTTAAGTACCCCCCAAAAAATGATAGTTTCAAATGATAATTTGAACAATTCCCTATCCAGTGGCGATGAATTTTCATACTCTTACCGCGCAAAATTTTGAATTATTTGACTTTAAATTACTATGGGTTTATATGGTGAAACTTGGCTTGTTTTTTTTTATATCCTTGCAAAAGTACCGACTTAACGTAGTAAAAAAACCTACTAATATACAGCAAATGGAGATAGGAACGCAATAACATTAAGATTTTCATACTTTACGGGAAATTTGTAAGAATAATTCACCAAAAACTGTGGAAAATGCAGTTCTAACGCAAATCCCACTACTGTTCAACCCCATTCCGTGACTGGATACAATGCAACACTTGTCAGAGAAAGAGTCAAACGACAGTCTAAATTCATTACCAAGCTTTAAAAATCATAAAATAATTGTTCTTGTCCCACAGTAAAAACCAGTAAAATGAATTATTAATTAATTAGAACTCCTTATGTGAATATTTCGAAGTTTCGTGAATAGTTGGCAACTTGACATCAGTCAACACTTAACAGATTTCCTAACGTCACTCACAACCGAGACATCCCTTAACTTTCTTCACCCCTGGAATGCCTTATGGATTCACCCCCACCTATAAAATTTTCCTGTTAGGCAGACTATTTATATACGGCATTGAACATTCCCAGGTGCAATTCTGCCGTTCTTTTACTCTTCCCTTCATTTAAATACCCATATAATTTTCCAATTATATAATACGTGGTTGAAAAAGGTTTTTTTCCTTCTTCACTTGCATTTATTATTCTACAATTGTTTTGTGATTTATTAGTTGTAATTAGTTGTAATTTGTATTTTCCTGCACTATGTTGCGGGTGTTCAAATAAACGAACTATCTCAGGTATATAATGTATATGCAGATTAAATATGCTTTTTTTATTATGTAATACGGAGAGGAACAGTATCAACACCATCTTCAATCTAGTGTAGGTAGAGGAAGTCGCTCATATGGCAACTGTCATAGGCACCGAAAGGTTCCCAGTATAACAAATCAATAAATGTTCATTTAGTTTTTAAAAATTTTGGTAGGTACTAATGGATGATAAGTACATCCAGTTCTTAAACATAGTTACTCCATTATTTATGGTTGGGATTATACGCTTTATTAATGTTAGTTTCTTAACTTTCACATTATTCGGACGTTTTCTCTTTGCAGAGAAATATGTACATTTTAACTTAACGTAATGTCGAGTAAAGTAATGTTAGACAAATCATCCAAAAGTAATGTCCTTTTTTGTTTATATTCCAATTACNTAATTACTTTGAATGTGTTTTATGAAGAATCGTAATTATTAACGACGATCTAATTTGTATGAAAAAGTCAGATGCCAAGAAAATATCATAATCTAGTAGTATAAAAAGTTCTAACATCAAAAGTGGTTTCGTATTACTCCAAACTGGTATCAACACAGATTCACTCGATGTACACTTACTCGCTCATTGACCAACTGGTATAAATCATGGGGCACTTGTCGACATCGTATAGTGTTGTTTGAGAGCTCATAGAAATCGTCTTAGGGGTCATTGGACAATAAATTTTCGACACGCCCAAAAGTTTTGACTCATTTTCAGAGCCTAAAAATAGTTTTAATCCCTCCTTCATTTGGATTCATTCAGTTCGTTTATGAAACATTTTAAACCACAAAATGTACCAGAAGTGGCAAAATATTTGAAACACAAAAATTTTGAAAATTGTGCTAATTACGCCAAAAGTTTACAGTCTACCTCCACTTACAAGTTAACGGACTCGATTCTTTTTGCCATGATTCTGGAAGGGACTTTGTTCTCGGAAATTAAAAATTGAATCATTTTATGTGAAAAAAAATTCCCTTTTTCGATGGCAAATTTAACATTATCGTCCTATCCTAACCTTATTCTTCGTATATCCTTCCGCGAGTGCTGCTACCTCCACCATCGCCTCCATCTTCACACTTACAACAGATTTTCTTAAAACGAAATCGCCGGGTCTAACAAACCTAACATCGCCGACTGTGACCGAACGACTGTGATGTTTATAATTGTTCATATTATAATTATCATACCCTAACATACTAACATAAACGGTGGTGGAGAGAAGAAAATAGTGCGGAACAATATTTCTTTATGACTATCGTAAATNGTCAAGCGGAACATCGTGGATATCCCGCGAACGACAAAGGAAACACATCGAGTGATCTGCAATCACTCTATCAAACGAAATTAAAACTGATTCATTTTTTCGACTGATTGTATTGGGCTATAAACAGACCTCTCACTTGTTGACTACTTGGAGATGAGGAATCATCAGTAATTGGGGTAATTAACTCACTTGACGTTGAAGGTTGGATTTCTATCTGTTACTCTTAAGTTGCTGATGTAGACGGTATTCTTCACATCCGACTACTGCAGATTGATTCTGACCTCCATCCACCACTTGTTTCAACCTGCTTTTCATTAACCGCAATCGAGAATAACATTTTTCACGTATCAAATTACCAATTTCAGTAAATATCTCATAGTCTTCATAAAACTTTAATGTATCAACTCGTGTGTAACATTTACTTTTACAACGAACATCATTTCGAACAAAATGTATACACTTAATGCATTTTGCATTATCAGTTTTAATTTTTTAAATACAAGTTTACCATGAGTATCAGCCACATCCTTATTCTGTAAAATAATTTTTTAAATCTAATATCAATCAAATCTCATTCCATATTTTTCGTCATTATAACTTTATTGTCGTTGAACATAACTTGAAAAATGTATGAACATTATTGTACGTGGTAATCATCGCTCGTGAATTAAAAAAAAGAATACTAATAAATCACTTTCTTATGCATCACCTTTATTATATATCATATTCTTCAACCAATTCTGTGCTAGCGAATTGCCTAAAAAATTCTTGACACTCACTTCCACTATTAAAATCTAGATTGGCCTAAATTCAAACAAATGGATTGACCTAGATTTAAACGGATGGATTGACGTAGATTGCGACGGATGGATTGACCTAGATTCCGACAGATGGATTGACCTAAACTAAGACAGATAGAAAGACCAAGATTCCGAGGAATCGATTGACCTAGATTTTGACAGATTGATTGACCTAGATTACGACAGATGGATTGACCGAGATTCGAACGAATCAATCAACCTCATTTCCGACGGATGGATTGACCTAGATTCCGACAGATGGTTTGACCTAGATTCCGGGGGATCGCTTGATCTAGATTCCGACGGATCGATTGACCTTGATTCCGAAAGATGGATTGACCTTGATTCCTAAGGTTTGATTTACCAAGATTTCGACAGATGGATTGACCTAGATTCGGACAGATCGTTTGACCAAGATTTAACGAATGGATTAAACTACATTCCTACAGATGGATTGACCTAGATTCCGACAGATGGACTGATCTAGATGTCGAGGGATCGATTGTCCTAGATACCGACGGATCGATTGACCTAAATTACGACGAATTGATAGACCTTGATTCCGACGGATCGATTGACCTAGATTCCGACGTATAGATTTACCTAGATTCCAACGGATGGATTGACCAAGATTGGTACAGACGGATTGACCTAAATTCCGACAGAAGAATTGATCTAGATTCCGAGGAATCGAATGACCTAGTTTTCGACAGATGGATTGACCTATATTGGGACGGTTCGATTTTACCGAGATTCAGACGGATCGATTGACCTTAGTTCCAACGGATGGATTGACCTAGATTCCGACAGATGGATTGACCTTGATTCCGAGGACTCCAATTACCTAGTTTTTGACAGATGTATTGATCCAAATTCCGACAAAAAAATTGACCTAGATTCAAAGGGTTTGTCTTACAAAAATTCCGACAGATGGATTGACCAAAATTCAGGCGGATCGATTGACCTAGATTCTAACGGGTGGATTAACCTAGATTCTACAGATGGATTGGCCTAGATTTAAAGGGATCGATTGACCAACATTCAGACGGAGCGATTGACCTTAATTCTGACGGATCGATTGATCTAGATCCCGACGTATAGATTTACCCTGATTCCGACGGATGGATTGACCCATATTCGTACAGATGGATTCACTTAGATTCCGAAAGATGGATTGACCTAGATTCCGAAGGATCGATTGACCTAGATTTCGACAGATGGATTGACCTAGGTTCCGACAGATCGATTGACCTAGATTCCGAGAGATCGATTCACCTAGATTCCGATTGATTGATTTACCTTAATTCCGACGGATGTATTGACCTAGATTCCGAGGGTATGATTTTCTAAGATTCCGACAGATGGATTGACCTAGATTCGGACGGATCGATTGACCTAGAATCTAACGGATGGTTTGACTTTGATACCGACGGATGGATTGACCGAGATTCCGACAAATGTATTGACCCAAATTCCGACAAATGGATTGACCTAGATTCGTAAGGTTCGATTCACCAAGATTCCGACAGATGGAATGACCTAGATTCGGACAGATCGATTGGTTAAGATCTTAACGGATAGATTGATCAAAACACCGACAGAATGATTGACCTAGATTCCAAAAAAGATCGATTGTCCTAGATACCGTCGTATGGATTGACCTAGATTCCGATTGATGGATTGACCTAGAATCGTACCGATGGATTAACCTTGACTCTGACGGATCGATATACCTTGGTTCCGACTGATGGGTTGACCTAGATTTCTACAGATGGATTGACAAAGATTTCGACAGATGGATAACCCTTGATTCCGAGGGACAGATTGACCAAGATTCCGACGGATCGATTGACCTTTATTCCGACGGATGGATTGACCTAGATTCCGAGGGTTATTTACCAAGATTCCGAGATGGATTGCCCTAGATTCGGACGGATCGATTGCCCTAGATTCTAACGGATGGATTGACCTAGATTCCTACAGATGGATTGACCTAGATTCCGAGGGATCGATAGACTTTGATTCCGGGTGATGTGTTGACCTAGATTTCGACGTTTTGATTGATTTAGATTTCGACGTTTTGATTGGTTTAGATTCCGACAGATGGATTGACCTAGTTTCCGACGGATGGATTAACTTAGATTCCGACTGTTTGATTGACCTAGATTCCTACAGATGGATTGATCTAGATTCCGACAGATGGATAAACCAAGATTCCCAGGGACCGATTTACCTAGCTTTCGGCGGATCGATTGTCCTAAATTCCGACGATAGAATGACATAGATTCCGACGGATGGATTGACCTAGATTCTGACATGGATTGATCTAAATTCCGATTGATGGATTGACCTAGATTCCGAGGGACCGATTGACCTAGATTCCGACAGATTGATTGACATAGATTCGGAAGGATCGTTTGACCTATATTCCGACGAATCGGTTGACTTAGATTCCGACGGATCAATTGACCTAAATTCCGACGAACGGATTGACCTAGGATCCGACGTATCGATTGAACAATATTCCGACTGTTGGATTGACCTAAATTCCGACATTTAGATTGACATATATTTCGACAGATGGATTAACATAGATTCCGACAGATCGATTGACCTAAATTCCGAGGGATAGTTTGTCCTAAATATCGACGTTTGGATTGACATAGCTTCCGACAGATGGATTGACCTAGATTCCCACAGATGTATTAACATAAATTTGTACAGATGGATTGACTTAGATTCCGAAGAATCGATTGACCAAGATTCAACAGACAGTTTGACATAGATTTCGCAAAGTAGATTGACGTAGATTCCGACGGATGGATTGACCTAGATTCGTACAGATGGACTGACCTAGATTCCGTCCGTTAGATTGACCTATAATCCAACAGATAGATTGACCTAGATTCCGACAGATGGATTGACTTAGATTCAGAGGGTTCGATTGACCTAGATCCCGGCGGTACGATTGACCTTAATTCCGACGGATAGATTGACCTAGATTCCGAAGAATCAAATGACCTAGATTTCGACAGATGGATTGACCTATATTCCGTCGGATCGATTGACATAGATTCTAACGGTGGACTGACCTAAATTACTACAGATGGATTGACCTAGATTCCGAAAGAAGGAATGGACCTAGATTCCATAGGGATCGCTTGACCTAGATTCCGACGGATCGATTGACCTCGAATCCGACAGATGAATTGACATAGATTCCTAACGTTCAATTTAACAAGATTCCGACAGATGGGTTGACCTAGATTCGGACAGATCAATTGACCTAGATTTTAACGGATGGATTAACCTAGATTCCTACAGATGAATTGACCTGGATTCCAACGGATGGATTAACCTAGATTTCAAGGGATCGATTGTACTAGATTCCGACGGATCGAATGACGTAAATTCCGACGAATGAATTGACCCTGATTCCGACGGATCGATTAACCTAGATTCCAACGTATAGATCTACCTTGATTCCGACGGATGGATTGACCAGGATTGGTACAGATGGATTGACCTAAATTCTGACAGATGAATTGACCTAGATTCCAAGGAATCGAATGACCTAGTTTTCGACAGATGGATTGACCTATTTTGGGACGGATCGATTGACCTAGATTCCGACGGATGGATTGACCTAGATTCGTAGAAATGGATTACCTGAAATTAGGACGCATTGATTTACCTTGATTCCGACTGATCGATTGACGTTAATTCCGACGGATGGATTGACTTAATTTCCGAAAGACGGATTAACCTAAATTCTTACAGATGGATTGACCGAGATTCGGACGGATCGATTAACTTTAGTTCCGACGGATGGATTGACCTAGATTCCGACAGATAGATTGACCTAGATTCCGAGGAGTCCAATGACCTAGATTTCGACAGATGGATTGACCTAGATTCCGACGTATCGAATAACCTAGATTCCGATGGATCGATTGTCCTAGATATAGACGTAAGGATTGACCTAGATTTCGACGGATGGATTGACCTAGATTCAGACAGATGGATTGACATTGATTCTGACAGATAGATTGACCTAGATTCCGGCGGATGGATAGACCTAGATTCAAAGGGTTAGATTTACCAAAATTCCGACAGATGGATTGACCAAGATTCAGGCAGATCGATTGACCTAGATTCTAACGGATGGATTGACTTAGATTGTACAGATGGATTTACCTGAAGTCCGAAAGATTGATTGACCTATATTCAGAGGGATCGATTGGCCAATATTCCGACGGATCATTTGACCTTATTTCTAACGGATCTATTGATCTAGATTCTGACGTATAGATTTACTTATATTTCGAAGAAAGTATTGACCCATTATCGTACAGATGGATTCACTTAGATTCCGACAGTTTAAGTGACCTAGATTCCGAAAGATCGATTGACGTGGATTCCGAGGGATCGATTCACCTAGATTCCGATGGATCGATTGATTACCTTAATTCCGACGGATAAATTGACCTGGATTCCAAAGGTATGATTTTCCAAGATTCCGACAGATGGATTGACCTAAATTCTGCGGGTCGATTGACCTAGAATCCAACTGATGGTTTGACCTTGATTCCAAAGGATGGATTGACCGAGATTCCGACGGATGTATTGACCCAATTTTCGACAAATGGATTGACCTAGATTCCTAAGGTTCGATTTACCAAGATTTCGACAGATGGAATGACCTAGATTCGGACGGATCGATTGATTTAGATTTTAACGGATAGATTGATCTAAATTCCGACAGACGGATTGAACCAGATTCCAAGATATCGATTGTCTTAGATACCGACGGATGGATTGATCTAGATTCCGACGGATGGATTGACCTAGAATCGTACAGATGGATTACCCTCGATTCTGACGGATCGATATACCTTGATTCCGACTGATGGGTTGACCTAGATTTCAAAGTTTTGAATGACCTAGAATCCGACAGATGTAATGACCTAGATTCCGACGGATGGATTATTCTAGATTCCGACGGTTTGATTGACCTAGATTCATACAGATGGATTGACCTAGATTCCGAGGGATAGATTGACCTTGATTCCGACATATAGATTGACCTAGATTTTGACAGATAGATTGACCTAGATTTCGACAGATCGAGATCTAGATTCCGACGGATCGATTGACCTTGATTCCGACGGAACGATTAACCTAGATTCCGACAGATGGATTAACCAAGATTCGTACAGATGGATCGACCTAAATTTTGACAGATGGATTCACCTAGATTCCGTGAGATCAATTGACCTAGATCCCGACAGATGAATTGACCTACATTCGGGCGGATCGATTGATTTTAATTCCGACGGATAGATTGACCTAGATTCCGAGGGTATGAGTTTCCAAGATTCCGACAGATGGATTGACCTAGATTTGGACGGATCGATTGTCCTAGATACCGACGTATGGTTTGACCTAGATTCCGACGGATGGATTGACCTAGATTCGGACAGATCAATTAACCATGATTTTAACGGATGAAATGACATATATTCCTACAGATGGATTGACCTAGATTCCATCAGATGGATTAACTTATATTTCGAGGGATCGATTGTACTAGATACCGACGGATCGATTGACCTAAATTCCGACGAATGAATTGACCTTGATTCCGACGGATCGATTGACCTAGATTCAGACGTATAGATTTACCATTATTCCGACGGATGGATTGACCAAGATTGGTACAGATGGATTGACCTAAATTTTGACAGATAAATTGACCTAGATTACGAGGAATTGAAAGATCTAGTTTTCGAACGATGGATTGACCTATATTAGGACTGATCGATTAAAGTGGAATCCGACGGATGGATTGACCTAGATTCGTCTAAATGGGTTACTTGAAAATTAGACGCAACGATTGACCTTGATTCCGACTGATCGATTGACATTAATTCTGACGGATGGATTGACTTAATTTCCGACAGATGGATTGACCAAAATTCTAACAGATGGATTGAACGAGATTCGGACGGACCGATTGACTTTAGTTCCGACGGATGGATTGACCTAGATTGCGACAGAAAGATTGACCTAGATTCCGAGGAATCCAATGACCTAGATTTCGCAGTAGGATTGACCTAGATTCCGACGGATCAAATGACCCAGATTCCGATGGATTGATTGTCCTTGATATAGACGTATGGATTGACTTAAATTCCGTCGGTTGGATTGACCTAGATTCGTACAGATAAATTGACCTAGATTCTGACGGATCGATATACCTTTATTCCGACTGATGGGTTGACCTAGATTCCGACGTTTTAATTTACCTAGATTCCGACAAATGGATTGACCAAGATTCAGTCGGATCGATTGACCTAGATTCTAACGAATGGATTGACGTAGATTCTACAAATGGATTGACCTAGAGTCCGAAAGATGGATTGACCTAGATTCAGAGGGATCGATTGACCAAGATTCCGACGGTTCGATTGACCTTAATTCTAAGGGATCGATTGTTCTAGTTTCCGACGTATAGTTTTACCTAGATTCCGACGGATGGATTGACCCATAATCATACGGATGGATTGACCTAGATTCCGACAGATGGATTGACCTAGAATCCCGGGGGAGTGATTGACCTATATTTTGAAAGATGGAATTACCTAGGTTCCGACAGATCGATTGACCTAGATTCCAAGGGATCGATTCACCTAGATTCTGATGTATCGATATTCCTTAATTCCGACGGATGGATTGACCTAAATTCCGAGGGTATGTTTTTTCAAGATTCCGACAGTTGGATTGACCTAGATTCCGAGGGATTGATTGTCCTAGATACTGCGTATGGATTGACCTAGATTCCGACGGAAAGATTGACCTAGAATCGTACAGATGGATTAACCCAGATTCTAACGGATCGATATACCTTGGTTCCGACTGATGGGTTGAGCTAGATTCGGTGATAGATTGACGAAGTTTCCGACAGATGGATTAATTTAGATTCCGAGGGATCGAATGACCAAGATTCCGACGGATCGATTGATTTTAATTCCGACGGATGGATTGACCTAGATTCCGAGGGTTTGATTTACCAAGATTCCGAAATGGATCGACCTGGATTCGGACAGATCGATATCCCTAGATTCTAATGGATGGATTGACCTANATTCTGACGGATCTATAGACCTTGATTCCGGGTGATGGGTTGACCTAGATATCGACGTTTTGATTGACCTAGATTCCGACAGATGGATTGACTTAGTTTCTGACGGATGGATTAACCTGGATTCCGACGGTTTGATTGACCTAGATACCTACAGATGGATTGATCTAGATTCAGTCAGATGGATAAACCAAGAATCCCAGGGACCGATTGACCTAGATTTCAGCGGATCGATTGACTTAAATTCCGACTAATAGATTGACATAGATTCCGACGGATGTATTTACCTAGATTCTGACAGATGGATTGACCTAAATTCCGATAAATGGAGTGACCTAGATTCCGACGTTCGATTGAACTAGATTCCGACTGTGGGGTTTACCTAATTCTGACATATCAATTGACATAGATTTCGACAGATGTATTAACATAGATTCCGACAGATCTATTGACCTAAATTCCGACAGGTGGATTGACCTAGATTCCAAAGAATCGATTGACCTAGATTTCGACAGATAGTTTGATATAGAATCCGTCAGGAAGATTGACCTAGATTCCGACGGATGGATTGACCTAGATTCCTACAAATGGATTATTTAAATTTTGACGGATCGATTGACCATGATTCTGACGAATAGATTGACCTAGATTCCGACGGATGGATTGACCTAGATTCTATCAGATGGATTAACCTAGATTCTGGCGGCTGGATTGACCTAGATTCCGAAGGTTCGATTTACCTAGATTCCGACGGATGGATTGACCTAGAATCGTACAGATGGATTGACCTAGAGTCCGACAGACGGATAGACCTAGAATCCATTTGACTTAGATGCAAACGGATAGACTGACCTGAATTCTGACTGATAGGTTGACCAAAAATCCTACAGATGAATTGACATATATTCAGAAAAATCGATTGACCTTAATTCCGACGGATCGAATGACCTTAATTCCGACGAATAGGTTGACCTAGATTCTTACAGATGGATTGACCTAGATTCCTACACATGGATTGACCTAGATTCGAACAGATGGATTAAACCTAGAGTCCGATGGATCGATTGACCAACATTCCGACGGATCGATTGACCTTAATTTCGACGGATGGATTGACCTAGATTCCGAGGGTTCGATATACCAAGATTCCAAGATGGATTGACCTAGATTCGGAGGGATCGATTGCCCTAGATTCTAATGGATGGATTGACCTAGATACCGAAAGATGGATTGACCTAGATTCTGACGGATCGATAGACCTTGATTCCGACTGATGGGTTGACCTAGATTTTGACGTTTTGATTATCCTAGATTCCGACTGATGGATTGACTTAGATTCCGACAGATGGTTTTACCTAGATTCCAACTGATAGATTTACCTAGATTCCGACGGTTCGATTTACCGAGATTCCGACGGATCGATTGACCTTAATTCCGACGGATAGATTGACCTAGATTCCGAGAAATCAAATGACCTAGATTTCGACAAATGAATTGACCTATATTCCAAAGGATCGATTAACTTAGATTCTAACGGTTGATTGACCTAAATTACTAGAGATGGATTGACCTAGAATCCGAAAGATGAATTGTCCTAGATTCCGAGAGATCGCTTGACCTAGATTCCGACGGATCGATTGACCTTGATTCCGACAGATGGATTGACCTAGATTCCTAAAGTTTCGATTTACCGAATTTTTCGATTTACCGATATTCCAAAAGATGGATTGACCTAGATTCGGACAGATCGATTGACCTAGCTTCGGACAGATCGATTGACCTAAATTTTATTCGATGGATTGACCTAGATTCGTACAGATGGATTGACCTAGATTCCGACAGATGGATTAACCTAGATTCGTACAAATGGATTACCTTAAATTTGAACATATCGATTGACCTTGATTCCGACTGATCGATTGACGTTAATTCCGACGGATGGATTGACTTAATTTCCGACCGATGGATTGACCTAAATTTTAACACATGGATTGACCGAGATTCGGACGGATCGATTGACCTAGATTCCGACGGATGGATTGACCTAGATTCCTACAGATGGATTACCCAACATTTGGACGGATCAATTGATCTTGATTCCGACGG
>NNCF01130437.1:13811-41079 GCA_002313205.1 Laupala kohalensis
ACCTAGATTCCGAAGGTTCGATTTACCTAGATTCCGACGGATGGATTGACCTAGAATCGTACAGATGGATTGACCTAGAGTCCGACAGACGGATAGACCTAGAATCCATTTGACTTAGATGCAAACGGATAGACTGACCTGAATTCTGACTGATAGGTTGACCAAAAATCCTACAGATGAATTGACATATATTCAGAAAAATCGATTGACCTTAATTCCGACGGATCGAATGACCTTAATTCCGACGAATAGGTTGACCTAGATTCTTACAGATGGATTGACCTAGATTCCTACACATGGATTGACCTAGATTCGAACAGATGGATTAAACCTAGAGTCCGATGGATCGATTGACCAACATTCCGACGGATCGATTGACCTTAATTTCGACGGATGGATTGACCTAGATTCCGAGGGTTCGATATACCAAGATTCCAAGATGGATTGACCTAGATTCGGAGGGATCGATTGCCCTAGATTCTAATGGATGGATTGACCTAGATACCGAAAGATGGATTGACCTAGATTCTGACGGATCGATAGACCTTGATTCCGACTGATGGGTTGACCTAGATTTTGACGTTTTGATTATCCTAGATTCCGACTGATGGATTGACTTAGATTCCGACAGATGGTTTTACCTAGATTCCAACTGATAGATTTACCTAGATTCCGACGGTTCGATTTACCGAGATTCCGACGGATCGATTGACCTTAATTCCGACGGATAGATTGACCTAGATTCCGAGAAATCAAATGACCTAGATTTCGACAAATGAATTGACCTATATTCCAAAGGATCGATTAACTTAGATTCTAACGGTTGATTGACCTAAATTACTAGAGATGGATTGACCTAGAATCCGAAAGATGAATTGTCCTAGATTCCGAGAGATCGCTTGACCTAGATTCCGACGGATCGATTGACCTTGATTCCGACAGATGGATTGACCTAGATTCCTAAAGTTTCGATTTACCGAATTTTTCGATTTACCGATATTCCAAAAGATGGATTGACCTAGATTCGGACAGATCGATTGACCTAGCTTCGGACAGATCGATTGACCTAAATTTTATTCGATGGATTGACCTAGATTCGTACAGATGGATTGACCTAGATTCCGACAGATGGATTAACCTAGATTCGTACAAATGGATTACCTTAAATTTGAACATATCGATTGACCTTGATTCCGACTGATCGATTGACGTTAATTCCGACGGATGGATTGACTTTATTTCCGACCGATGGATTGACCTAAATTTTAACACATGGATTGACCGAGATTCGGACGGATCGATTGACCTAGATTCCGACGGATGGATTGACCTAGATTCCTACAGATGGATTACCCAACATTTGGACGGATCAATTGATCTTGATTCCGACGGTTTGATTGAACTAGATTCTGACAGATGGTTTGACTTAGATTCTGACAGATGGATTGATCTAGATTCCGACGGATGGATTGACCTATATACATAAGGTTCGATTTACCAAGATACCGACAAATGGAGTGACCTAGATTCGAACGGATCGATTGACCCAGATTCGGACCGATCGATTGACCTAGATTTTTACAGATTGATTGACGTAGATTCCGACATATAGATTGAACTACATTTTGACAGATGGATTGACATAGATTTTGACAGATCAATTGACCAAGATTATGACGTATGNTTCCGGCAAATAGATTGACCTAGATTTAAACAGATGGATTGACCGAAATTCCGACAGATGGATTGACCTATATTCCGAAGAATCAATTGACCTAAATTTCGACAGATTCATTGACCTACATTCCGAGGGTCTCTTTTACCAAAATTCTGACAGGTGGATTCACCTAGATTCGGACGGATCGATTCTCCTAGATTGCGACGGATGGATTGACCAAGATTAGGACAGTTAAATTGATTTAAATTCCGATAGATGGATTGATCTTGATTAGGACGGATCGATTAACCATAAGTCCGTCAAATGGATTGACCTTGATTCCGACGGTTAATTTGACCTAGATTCCGACGGTTTGATTGAACTAGATTCTGACAGATGGTTTGACTTAGATTCTGACAGATGGATTGATCTAGATTCCGACGGATGGATTGACCTATATACATAAGGTTCGATTTACCAAGATACCGACAAATGGAGTGACCTAGATTCGAACGGATCGATTGACCCAGATTCGGACCGATCGATTGACCTAGATTTTTACAGATTGATTGACGTAGATTCCGACATATAGATTGAACTACATTTTGACAGATGGATTGACATAGATTTTGACAGATCAATTGACCAAGATTATGACGTATGGATTGACCTAGATTACGACAGATGGATTAACTTAGATTCGTACAGATGGATTGACCTGGATTCCGACAGACGGATTGACCAAGATTCTGAAGGATTGATTGACCTACATTCCAACAGATGGATTGACTTAGATTTAAACGAATCAATTGACCTAGATTCCAACGGATGGATTGATCTAGATTCCGACGGATGGATTGACATAGATTCCGACGGATGGATTGACATAGATTCCGACGGATGGAATAACCTAGATTCCGACGGATGGTTTGACCTAGATTCCGATAGATTGATTTACCTAGATTCCGACGGATGGATTGACCTAGATTCCGAAGGTTCGATTTACCTAGTTTCCGACAGATGGATTGACGTAAATTCGGACGGATCGATTGACTTAGATTCCGATAGATGGATTGACCAAGATTCCGACGGATAGATTGATTTATTTTCCGACAAATGAATTCACCTAGATTCCGACAGATAGATTGATTTAAATTCCGAAAGATGGATTGACCTAGATTCCGAGGAATCGATTGACCTAGATTGCGACGGATAGATTGACCTATTTTCCGACAGATGGATTCACCTAAATTCCGACAGATAGATTGATTTAAATTCCGAAAGATGGATTGACCTAGATTCCGAGGAATCGATTGACCTAGATTCCGACAGATCGTTTCTCTAAGATTCCGCCGTATGGATTGTCCATGATTTTGGCTGATCGACTGACATAGATTACAACGAATGGATTAACCTAGAATTCTACAGGTAGATTACCTAGATTCTGACAGATCGATTAACCTTGTTTCCGTCAGATGGATTGACTTTGATTCCGACGGATGGATTGACCTAGATTCCGACGGTTAAATACCTAGAATCCGACAGATGGATTGACCTAGATTCCAAAGATTCGATTTACCTAGATTCCGACAGATGGATGGAACTATATTCGGACGGAGCGCATGACCTATATTCCGACACATGGATTGTCCTAGATTCCTACAAATGGATTGACGTAGATTCCGACAGATGGATTAACCTAGATTCCGCGGGGTCGATTGATCTAGATTTCGACGGATCGATTGACCTAGATTTCGACAGATAGTTTGATCTAGATTCCTACAGTTGGATTGACCTGAAATCCGACGATTGGAATGACCTAGATTTCGACACATGGATTACCCTAAATTTGGACGGATCGATTGACCTTGATTCCGACTGATCGATTGACGTTAATTCCGACGGATGGATTGACTTTATTTCCGACCGATGGATTGACCTAAATTTTAACACATGGATTGACCGAGATTCGGACGGATCGATTGACCTAGATTCCGACGGATGGATTGACCTAGATTCCTACAGATGGATTACCCAACATTTGGACGGATCAATTGATCTTGATTCCGACGGATGGATTGACCTAGATTCCGACGGATGGATTGACCTAGATTCTGACAGATTGATTGACCTAGATTCTGACGGATAGATTGACCTAGATTCCGAAGGGTTCAATTGACCAAGATTACAACAGATGGATTGACCTAGATTCCGAGGTTTCGATTAACCAAGATACCAAAAGATGCATTGACCTAGATTCGGACGGATCGGTTGACCTAGGTTCTAACGGATGGATTGACCTAGATTCCTACAGATGGATTGACCAAGATTCCGACAGACGGATTGACCTAGATTCCGAAGGGTTGATTGACCTTGTTTCCGACGGTACGATTGGCGTTATTTCCGGCAAATAGATTGACCTAGATTTAAACAGATGGATTGACCGAAATTCCGACAGATGGATTGACCTATATTCCGAAGAATCAATTGACCTAAATTTCGACAGATTCATTGACCTACATTCCGAGGGTCTCTTTTACCAAAATTCTGACAGGTGGATTCACCTAGATTCGGACGGATCGATTCTCCTAGATTGCGACGGATGGATTGACCAAGATTAGGACAGTTAAATTGATTTAAATTCCGATAGATGGATTGATCTTGATTAGGACGGATCGATTAACCATAAGTCCGTCAAATGGATTGACCTTGATTCCGACGGTTAATTTGACCTAGATTCCGACGGTTTGATTGAACTAGATTCTGACAGATGGTTTGACTTAGATTCTGACAGATGGATTGATCTAGATTCCGACGGATGGATTGACCTATATACATAAGGTTCGATTTACCAAGATACCGACAAATGGAGTGACCTAGATTCGAACGGATCGATTGACCCAGATTCGGACCGATCGATTGACCTAGATTTTTACAGATTGATTGACGTAGATTCCGACATATAGATTGAACTACATTTTGACAGATGGATTGACATAGATTTTGACAGATCAATTGACCAAGATTATGACGTATGGATTGACCTAGATTACGACAGATGGATTAACTTAGATTCGTACAGATGGATTGACCTGGATTCCGACAGACGGATTGACCAAGATTCTGAAGGATTGATTGACCTACATTCCAACAGATGGATTGACTTAGATTTAAACGAATCAATTGACCTAGATTCCAACGGATGGATTGATCTAGATTCCGACGGATGGATTGACATAGATTCCGACGGATGGATTGACATAGATTCCGACGGATGGAATAACCTAGATTCCGACGGATGGTTTGACCTAGATTCCGATAGATTGATTTACCTAGATTCCGACGGATGGATTGACCTAGATTCCGAAGGTTCGATTTACCTAGTTTCCGACAGATGGATTGACGTAAATTCGGACGGATCGATTGACTTAGATTCCGATAGATGGATTGACCAAGATTCCGACGGATAGATTGATTTATTTTCCGACAAATGAATTCACCTAGATTCCGACAGATAGATTGATTTAAATTCCGAAAGATGGATTGACCTAGATTCCGAGGAATCGATTGACCTAGATTGCGACGGATAGATTGACCTATTTTCCGACAGATGGATTCACCTAAATTCCGACAGATAGATTGATTTAAATTCCGAAAGATGGATTGACCTAGATTCCGAGGAATCGATTGACCTAGATTCCGACAGATCGTTTCTCTAAGATTCCGCCGTATGGATTGTCCATGATTTTGGCTGATCGACTGACATAGATTACAACGAATGGATTAACCTAGAATTCTACAGGTAGATTACCTAGATTCTGACAGATCGATTAACCTTGTTTCCGTCAGATGGATTGACTTTGATTCCGACGGATGGATTGACCTAGATTCCGACGGTTAAATACCTAGAATCCGACAGATGGATTGACCTAGATTCCAAAGATTCGATTTACCTAGATTCCGACAGATGGATGGAACTATATTCGGACGGAGCGCATGACCTATATTCCGACACATGGATTGACCTAGATTCCTACAGATGGATTGACGTAGATTCCGACAGATGGATTAACCTAGATTCCGCGGGGTCGATTGATCTAGATTTCGACGGATCGATTGATTTAGATTTCGACAGATAGTTTGATCTAGATTCCTACAGTTGGATTGACCTGAAATCCGACGATTGGAATGACCTAGATTTCGACACATGGATTACCCTAAATTTGGACGGATCGATTGACCTTGATTCCGACAGATGGATTAACCTAGATTTTGGAGGATGGATTGACCTAGATTCCGAAGGATGGATTAACCCAGATCCCGACGGTTTGATTGACCTTGTCTCCGACAAATGGATCGACCTAGATTCCGACGGTTAGAATGACCTAGGTTCCGACGATGTGATTGACCTATATTCCGACAGATGAATTAACCTAGATTCCGACGGATGGATAGACCTAGATTTCGACAGTTTGTTTGACCTAGATTCCGACGATGTGATTGACCTATATTCCAACAGATGAATTAACCTAGATTCCGACGGATGGATAGACCTAGATTCCGACGGTTTGATTGACCTAGATTATGACAGATGTATTGACTTAGATTCCGACGGTTGGGTTGACCTAGATTCCGAGGGTTCGATTTACCAAGATACCGACAGATGGATTGACCTAGTTTCGGGCGGATAGATTCGCCTAGATTCTGGCGGATGGATTGACCTAGATTCCGACGGATGGATTGACCTAGATTCCGAGGGATGGATTAACCTTGATTCCGACGGTTTGATAGACCATGATTCCGACAGATGGATTGACCTAGATTTCAACGGATGAATTGACCTAGATTCTGACAGATGGTTTGACCTAGATTCCTACAGATGGATTGACCTAGATTCCAAGGAATCGGTTGACCTAGATCCCGACGGATGGATTGAACTAGATTCCGCGGGATGGATTAACCTAGATTCCGACGGTTTGATAGACCATGATTCCGACAGATGGATTGACCTAGATTCCAACGGATAAATTGACCTAGATTCTGATAGATGGATTGATCTAGATTCCAACAGATGGATTAACATAGATTCCGAGAAATCGATTCACCTAAATTTCGACAGATGGATTGACTTAGATTCGGACGTAACTATTGACCTACATTCCGACGGATGGATAGACCTAGATTCCAAAAAATGGATTACCCTAAATTTGGACGGATCGATTGACCTAGATTGCGACGGATGGATTGACCTAGATTTCTACAGATGGATTACTCTACATTTGGACGCATCAATTGATCTTGATTCCGACATATGGATTGACCTAGATTACGACGAATGAATTGACCTAGATTCTGACAGGTGGATTGACCTAGATTCCGAGGGATTAATAAACTTAGATTCCGACGGATCCATTAACCATCTTTCCGACAGATGGATTGACCTAAATTCTGACAGATGGACTGACCTAGCTTACGAAGAATCGATTGACCTAAATTTAACAGATGGATTGACTTACATTCCGAGGGTTCTTTTTCCTAAGATTCTGACAGGTGGATTGACATAGATTCGGAAGGATCGATTCTCCTAGATTTCGAAGGATGGATTGACCTAGATTCCGACAAAAGGATTCACCTAGATTCCGACGGATTTATTGACATAGATACCGACGGACGGATTGACCTAAATTCCTACAGATGGATTACCCTAAATTTGGTCATATCGTTTGACCTTGACTTCGACGGATGAACTGACCTATATTCCGAAGGTTCGATTAACCAAGATACCGACAAATGAATTGACCTAGATTTGGACAAATAGATTGACCAAGATTTTAACGGATGAAATGACCTAGATTCCTACAGGTGGATTGACCTAGATTGCGACAGATGGATTGACTTAGATTCCGACAGATAGATTGACCAAGATTCGTACAGATGGATTGACCTGGATTCTGACAGATGGATTGACCTGGATTCTTACAGATGGATTGACCTAGCTTTTGACGGATTGATAGACATAAGTTTCGACAAATAATTTGACCTAGATTCCGACGGATCGATTGACCTAAATTACGACAGATGCATTGACCTAGATTCCGACATATAGATTGAACTACATTTTGACAGATTGAATGACATAGATTCCGACAGACGGATTGACCTACATTCGGACGGATCGATTGCCCTAGATTCGAGCAGATACATTGACCTAGAATAGGACGGATCGATTCACATAGATTCCGATGGATCGATTAACCTAGATTCCAGCAGATGTATTGACCTAGATTCCGACAGATGGATTGACCTAGATTCTAACGGATGAATTGACCTAACTTCTTACAGATGTATTGACCTAGATTCCGACAAATGAAGGGCTTAGATTCCGAGAATTCGATTAACCTAGATTTTGACGGATTGATTAACCTAAATTCCGACGAATAATTTGATCTAGATCCCGACAGATCGATAGACCTAAATTCTGGCGGATCGATTTACCTTGATTCCGACGTATCGATTGACCAAGAATCCGACGTACGGATTGACCTAGATTCCAAAAAATGGTTGACCTAGATTCGTACAAATGGAATGACCTGGATTCCGACAGATTGATTGACCTAGATCCCGAAGGATCGATTGACCTAGATTCCAACAGTTGCATTGACCTAAAATCGGACGGTTCGATTGACCTAGATTCCAACGGATAGATTATCCTAGATTCCAACTGATGAATTGACCTAGATTCCGACAAATAGATTGACCTAGATTCGCTTGGACCTTAATTCCAACGAAGGGATTGACTAAGATTCCGACAGATGGATTGACCTAAATTCCGACAGATGGATTGACCTAGATTCCGAGGAATCGGATGACCTAGATTCCGACGGATAGATTGACCTAGATTCATACGGATTGATTGACCTAGATTGCGACCCATGGATTGACATAGATTTCTACAGATGGATTGACCTAGATCTCGACAGATGGATAGTCCTAGATTTCACGGGGTCAATTGACCTAAATTCCGACGGACCAATTGACCTAAATTCCGACGAATGTATTGACCTAGATTCCGAAGAATCAATTGACCTATATTCCGACAGGTGGATGACCTAGATTCTGACGGATCTATTGACCTTGATTCAGACAAAAATATTGCCTTAGATTCCGACGGATGGATTGATTTATATTCCGACGGTTTGATTGACCGAGATTCCGACAGAAGGAGTGACCTAGATTCGGACGGATTCATTGACCTAGATTCCGAAGTATGGATTATCCTAGATTCCTACATATGGATTGACCTAGATTCCGACAGATGGATTGACCTAGATTCCGCGGGGTCGATTAACCTAAATTCCGACGGATTGATTAACCTAAATTCCGACGGATGGATTGACCTAGATTCCGAGGGTTCGATATACCAAGATTCCGAGATGGAGTGACCTAGATTCGGAGGGATCGATTGCCCTAGACTCTAATGGATGGATTGAACTAGATTCCGACAGATGGATTGACCTAGATTTTGACGGATCGATAGACCTTGATTCTGACTGATGAGTTGACCTAGATTTCGACGTTTTGATTAACCTAGATTCCGACAGATGGATTGACATAGTCCGACGGATGGTTTTACCTAGATCCCGACAGATGGATTTACCTAGATTCCGAAGGTTCGATTTACCAAGATTCCGACATATGGATTGACCTAGATTCGGACGGATCGATTGCCCTATATTCTAATGCATGGATTGACCTAGATTCCGCCAGTTGGTATGATTTAGATTCTGACGGATCGGTAGAACTTGATTCCGGGAGATGGGTTGTCAAAGATTTCGACGTTTTGATTGACCTAGATTCCGACAAATGGATTGACCTAGTTTCCGACGGATGGTGTAACCTAGATTCCGACGGTTTGATTGACCTAGATTCCTACATATGGATTTATCTAGATTCCGACAGATGGATTAACTAAGATTCCCTGGGACCGATTGACCTAGATTTCGACGGATCGACTGACCTAAATTTCGACGAATAGATAGACATAGATTCCGACGGAACGATTGACCTAGATTGCGACAAATGGATTGTTCTAGATTCTGAGGGATCGATTGTCCAAAATACCGACGTATGGATTAACCTAGATTCCGACGGATAGATTGACCTAGATTCCGACAGATATATTGATCTAAATTTGTACAGATGGATTGACCTAGATTCCGAATAATTGATTGATATAGATTTCGACAGATAGTTTGACTTACATTCCGTCAGGAAGATTGACTTAGATTCCGACGGATGGATTGACCTAGATTCGTACTGATGGTTTGACCGATATTCTGACGGATTAATATACCTTAATTCCGACCGATGGGCTGACCTAGATTCCGACGTTTTGATTTACCTAGATTCTGACAAATGGATAGACCAAGATTCCGGCAAAAAGATTGACCTAGATTCCGACGGATGGATTGACCTAGATTCTGACAGATAGATTGACCTAGATTCCGGCGGATGGATTGACCTAGATTCTGACAGATGGATTGACCTAGATTCCGATAGTTAGATTAATTTTTCATCCAATGGGTTCGATTGACCACGATTCTGTCACATGGATTGACCTAGATTCCGAGGTTTCGATTAACTTAATTTCCGACAGATGGAATGACCTAGATTCCGTGAAATTGATTGATCTTGATTTCGTCAGATAGATTGACCAAGGTTCGAACGGATCGATTGACCTAGAATCCGATGGATGGATTTACCTAGAATCCTACAGATGGATTACCCTACTTTTGGACGCATCAATTGATCTTGTTTCCGACGGATGGATTGACCTAGATTCCAACAGATGAATTGACCTAGATTTTGACAGATGGATTGACCTAGATTCCGACAGATGGATTGACCTAGATTCCGAGGGATGGAATTATCTAGATTCCGACGGTTTGATAGACCATGATTCCGACAGATGGATTGATCTAGATTCCAACGGATGAATTGACTTAGATTCTGACAGATGGAATAACCTAGATTCCAACAGATGGATTAACATAGATTCCCGAGAAATCGATTGACCAAGATTCCAACTGATAGATTAACATAGATTCCGAGAAATCGATTCACCTAAATTTCGACAGATGGATTGACCTAGATTCGGACGTATCTATTGACCTACATTCCGACGGATAGATTGACTTAGATTCCTACAGATTGATTACCCTAAATTTGGACGGATAGATTGACCTAGAATTCTACAGATGGATTACTCTACATTTGGACGCATCAATTGATCTTGATTCCGAGATATGGATTGACCTAGATTACGACGAATGAATTACCTAGATTCTGACAGGTGGATTAACCTAGATTCCGAGCGATTTAAAAACTTTGATTTCGACGGATCGATTAACCTTATTTCCGACAGATGTATTGACCTAAATTTCACAGATGGATTGACCTACATTCCAAAGGTTCGATTTACCAAGATACCGACAAATGAATTGACCTAGATTCGGAAAATTCGATTTACCTAAATTCTAACGGATGAATTGACCTAGATTTCGATAGATTCATTGACCTATATTATGGCTGATGAATTGACCTAGATTCCGACGGATGGATCAACCTAGATTCAAACAGATGAATTGATCAAGATTCCGACAGATGGATTGACCTAGATCCCGAAGGATCGATTGACCTAGATTCCAACAGATGCATTGACCTAAAATCGGACGGATCGATTGATCTAGATTCCGACGGTTAGATTAACCTAGATTTCAACAAATGAATTGACCTAGATTCCGACAAATAGATTGACCTAGATTCGGACGGATCGATTGACCTTAATTACGACGGATGGATTGACCAAGATTCCGACAGATGGATTGACCTAAATTTCGACAGATGGATTGACCTAGATTCAAACGAATCGAGTGACCTAGATTTGGACGGATGGATTGACCTAGATTCCGACGGATGGATTGACCTAGATTCCGACGGATGGATTGACCTAAATTCCGACGGATGGATTAATCTAGATAACGACGGTTTAATTGACCATGATTCCGACAGATGGATAAACCTAGATTCCAACGGATGGATTGACCTAGATTTCGATAGATTCATTGACCTATATTACGGCTGATGAATTGACCTAGATTACGAGGGTTCGATTTACCTAGATTCCGACAGATGGATTGACCTAGATTCGGATGGATCGCTTGACTTAGATTCAGATAGATAAATTGACCTAGATTCTAGCGGATGGATTGACCTAGATTCTGACAGACGAATTGGCCTAGAATTGGAGGGAGCGATTGACCTAGATTCCGACCGATCGATTGACGTAAATCACGACGAATAGGTATACCTTGATTCCGACGGATCGATTGACCTAGATTCCGACAGATAAATTGACTTAGATTCCAAAATATCGATTCTCCCTGATTCCGCCGTATGCATTGACAATGATTTTGACGGATTGATTGACCTTGACTCCGACGGATGGATTGCCATTGAATCCTACAGTTGGATTGACCTAGTTTCTGACAAGTCAATAGACCTTGATTTCGACGGATGGATTGACCAAGGTTCCGGCGGTGTGATTGACCTAAATTGCAACAGATGAATTGACCTTGATTTCGAAGGATGGATAGACCTAGATTCCGACGGTTTGATTGACCTAGATTATGACAGATGTATTGACCTATATTCCGACGGTTAAGTTAACCTATATTACGAAGGTTCGATTTACAAAGATACAGACAGATGGATTGACCTAGACTCGGGCGGATAGATTCGCCTAGATTCTAGCGGACGGATTGGGCTAGATTTCGACAGATGGATTGACCTAGATTTCGAAATATAGATTAACCTAGTTTTCTAAAGATAAAATCACATTAATTCCGACAGAACGATTGACCTAGATTCCGACGAATAAATTGACCATAATCCTGACGGATCGTTTGACCTAGATTACGACGTACGGATTGACATAGATTCCGACGAATGGATTGACCTAGATTCGTACTGATGGATTAACCTAGATTCGTACAGATGAATTGACCTAGATTCGGACAACTCGATTTACCTAAATTCTAACGGATGAAATGACCTAGATTCCGACAGATGGATTGACCTAGAATCCGACAGATGGATTGACCTAGAATCCGACAGATGGATTGACTTAGATTCCGACAGATAGATTGACGTAGATTCGTACAGATGTATTGACGTTGATTCCGACAGATGGATTAACATAGATTCCGAGGAATCAATTGACCTATATTCCAACAGATGGATAGACCTAGAATAGGACGGATCGATTGACCTAGATTCCAACAGATGAATTGATCTAGATTCCGACAAATAGATTGACCTAGATTCGGACGGATCGATTGACCTTAATTCCGACAGATGGATTGACGTAGATTCAAACGAATCAAGTGACCTAAAGTCCGACAGTAAGATTGACCCAGATTCCAAGGGATCCATTGACCTAGATTCCGACAGACGGATTGACCTACATTCGGACGAATCGATTGACCTAGATTCTGACGGATAAATTGACCTAAATTCCGACGTATGGATTGACCAAGATTCCGACAGATGGATTGACCTAGATTCCGACAGATAGATTAATCTTTCATCCAAATGGTTCGATTGACCACGATTCCGTCACATGGATTGACCTAGATTCCGAGGTTTCCATTAACTAAGATTCCGACAGATGTCATGACCTTGATTCCATGAAATCAATTGACCTAGATTTCGTCAGATGAATTGACCAAGGTTCGAACGGATCGATTGACCTATAATACGACGGATGGATTGACCTAGATTCCAAGGGATCGATTGACTTAAAATCCCATAGATCGATTTTCCTAGTTTCCACGGTATGGATTGACCATGATTTTGACAGATCGATTGACCTAGATTCATACTGATTGATTGACCTAGATTCCGACGCATGGATTGACCGAGATTTCTACAGATGGATTCTCCCAGATTTCGACAGATGGATAGTTCTAGATTCCGCGGGTCGTATGACCTAAATTCCGACGGACCGATTGACCTAAAGTTCGGCGAATGTATTGACCAAGATTCCGAAGGATCAATTGACCTATATTCCGACAGGTGGATTGACCTAGATTCTGACGGGTCGATTGACCTTGATCCAGACGAAAATATTGCCTTAGATTCCGACGGATGGATTGATTTATATTCCGACAGTTTGATTGACCTAGATTCCGACAGATGGAGTGACTAAGATTCGGACGGATTGATTGATCTAGATTCGGAAGTATGGATTACCCTAGATGGATTGACCTAGATTCCGACAGATGGATTGACCTAGATGCCGCGGGGTCGATTGACCTAAATTCCGACGGATTGATTGACCTAAATTCCGACGAATGAATTGACCTAGATTCCGACGTATGGAATAACCAAGATTCCGACGGATGGGGTGACCTAGATTCCTACAGATGGATTGACATAATTACCGACAGATGGATTGACCGAGATTCTTACAGGTGGATTGACATAAATTCCGACGGATGGATTGACCTAGATTACAAAGGATCGATTGATCTAAATTCCGAAAGATGGATTGACCTTAAATGCTTGATTGGCCGTGACTCTGACAGATGGATTGACCTATATTCCAACAAATCGATTGACCTAGATTCCGACGGATGGATTGACATTGATTTTTACAGATGGATTAGCCTGAATTTTTACGGATCGATGGACTTAGATTCCGAGAGATGGATTGACCTAGATTTCGACGGATCAATTGACCTAGTTTCCGACGTATAGATTAACTTAGATTCCGACGGTTTGATTGACCTAGATTCCGACTGGTGGATTTACCAAGATTCGGACGGATCGATTCTCCTAGATTCCGCCGTTTGGATTGACAATGATTTTGATGGATCGATTGACCTTGAATCCTACCGTTGGATTGACCTAGATTCTGACGAATCGATAGACTTTGATTACGACGGATGGATTGACCTACGTTCCGACGGTGTGATTGACCTAGATTCCGACAGATGAATTGACCTAGATTCCGACGGATAGATAGACCTAGATTTCGACGGTTTGATTGACCTAGATTAGAACAGATGTACTGACCTAGATTCCGACGGTTGAGTTGACCTAGATTACGAGAGTTCAAATTACCAAGATACCGACAGATAGATTCACCTAGATTCGGGCAGATCGATTCGCCTAAAAACTAGCGGATGGATTGACCTAGATTCCGACAGATGGATTGACCAAGATTTCGACAGATGGATTGACCAAGATTTCGACATATAGATTAATCTAGTTTTCGACAGATTGATTGACATAAATTCCGACAGATCGATTGACCTAGATTCCGTTCGATCGATTAACCTTAATTCCGACAGATCGTTTGACCTAGATTCCGACGTATGGATTGACATAGATTCCGACAGATGAATTGACCTTGATTCGTACATATGGATTAACCTAGATTAGTATAAATGGATTGACCTAAAGTTCGACAGTAAGATTGACCTAGATTCCAAAGGATCAATTGACCTAGATTCCGCAGATAGATTGACCTACATTCGGACGGATCGATTGACCTAGATTCCGATGGATGGATTGACCTAGATTCCGACATATCGATTGACCGAGATTTCGACATATAGATTAACCTAGTTTTCGACAGATGGTTTGACATAAATTCTGACAGATCGATTGACCTAGATTCCGACGGATCCAAAAACCTTAATCCCGACTGATCGTTTGACCTAGATTCCGACGTATGGATTGACATTGATTCCGACAGATGGATTGACCTAGATTCGGACAAATTGATTGACCTAGATTTTAATGGATGGATTGACCTAGATTTTAATGGATGGATTGCCTAGATTCCTACAAATGGATTGACCTAGATACCGACAGACGGATTACCCTGATCCGTACAAATGGATTACCTTATATTTGAACGGATCGATTGACCTTGATTCCGACTGATCGATTGACGTTAATTCCAAAGGATGGATTGACTTAATTTCCGACAGATGGATTGACCTAAATTTTAACAGATGGATTGACCGAGATTCTGACGGATCGATTGACCTTAGTTCCGACTGATGGATTCACCTAGATTCCGACAGATGGATTGACATAGATTCCGAGGAGTCCAATGACCTAGATTATGACAGATGGATTGACCTATATTCCGACGAATCGAATGACCTAGATACCGATGGATCGATTGTTCTAGATATAGACGTAAGGATTGACCTAGATTACGACGGATGGATTGACCTATATTCGTACAGAAGGATTGACCTAGATTCTGACGGATCAATATACCATGATTCCGACTGATGGGTTGACCTAGATTCTGACGTTTTGATTTACCTAGATTCCGACAAATGGATTGACCAAGATTCCGACGGATTGATTGACCTAGATTCCGACGGATGCATTGAACTAGATTCCGACAGAGAGATTGACCTAGATTCCAGTGGATGGATTGACCTAGATTTAAAGGGTTCGATTTACTAAAATTCCGACCGATGGATTGACCAAGATTCAGGCGGTTCGATTGACCTAGATTCTAACGGATGGATTGACCTAGATTCTACTGATGGATTCACCTAGAGTCCGAAAGATGGATTGACCTAGATTCAGAGGGATCGATTGACCAAGATTCCGACGGATCGATTAAGCTTAATTCAGACGAATCGATTGATCTAGATTCCAAAGTATTGGTTTTACCTAGATTCCGACGGATGGATTGACCAATAATCGTACAGATTGATTCATCTAGATTCCGACAGATGGATTGACCTAGATTACAAAGGTTCGATATACCAAGATTTCGAGATGGATTGACCTAGATTCTGACGGATCGATATACCTTGGTTCCGACGGTTTGATTGGTCTAGATTCCAACAGATGGATTGATCTAGATTCCGACAGATAGATAAACCTAGATTCCCAAGTACAGATTGACCTAGATTTCGGCGGATCGATTGACCTAAATTCCGACGGATGGGTTGACCTAGATTCCGAGGGTTCGATATACCAAGATTCCGAGATGAATTGACCTAGATTCGGAGGGATCGATTGCCCTAGATTCTAATGGATGGATTGAACTAGATTCCGACATATGGATTGACCTAGATTCTGACGGATCGATAGTCCTTGATTCCGACTGATGGGTTGCCCTAGATTTTGACGTTTTGATTAACCTAGATTCCGACAGAAAGATTGACTTAGATTCTGACTGATCGATAGAACTTGATTCAGGGTGATGGGTTGACCAAGATTTCGACGTTTTGATTGACCTAGATTCCGGCAAATGGATTGACCTAGTTTCCGACGGATGGTGTAACCTAGATTCCGACGGTTTGATTGACCTAGATTCCTACAGATGGATTGATCTAGATTCCGACAGATGGATTAAACAATATTCCCAGGGACCGATTGATTTAGATTTCGGCGGATCGATTGACCTAAATTCCGACGAAAAGATTGACATAGATTCCGACGGAACGATTGACCTAGATTGCGACAGATGGATTGACTTAGATTCCGACATAAAGATTGACCTAGTCTTCGACCGATGAATTGACCTAGATTCCTACAAATGGATTGTTCTAGATTCTGAGGGATCTATTTTCCTAGATACCGACGTATGGATTGGCCTAGATTCCGACGGATGGATTAACCTAGATTCGGACAAATCGATTGACCTAGATTTAAATGGATGGATTGACCTTGATTCCAACTGATCCAACTGGACGTTAATTCCAACGGATGGATTGACCTAATTTCCGACAGATGGATTGACCTAAATTTTAACAGATGGATTGACCTAGATTCCGAGGAATCCAATGACCTGGATTTCGACAGATGGATTGACCTATATTCCGACGGATCGAATAACCTAGAGTCCGATGGATCGATTGTTCCAGATATAGACGTAAGGATTGACCTAGATTACGACGGATGGATTGACCTATATTCGTACAGAAGGATTGACCTAGATTCTGACGGATCAATANGACGTATATTCCAACGTTTTGATTTACATATATTCCGACAAATAGATTGACCAAGATTCCGGCGAATTGATTGACCTAGATTCCGACGGATGGATTGACCTAGATTCCGAGGAATCGTAAAACCTAGATTTCGATAGATGGATTGATCTAGATTCAAACAAATCGATTGACATTAATTCCGACAGACGGAATGACCTAGATTCCGACGGATGGATTACCATAGATTCCGATAGATTGATTGACCTAGATTCCGACGGATAGATTGACCTAGAATCCGAGGGTTCGAATAACGTAGATTTCGACAGATGGATTGACCAAGATTCGGACGGATCCATTGACCTAGATTCCGATAGATGGATTGTTGTAGATTCCGACGGATTGGTTGACCTAGATTACGACGGATGGATTGACCTAGTTTCCAAAGGATCGATTGACTTATAATCCCACAGATCAATTTTCCTAGACTCCACCGTATGGATTGACCATGATTTTAACAGATCGATTGACCTAGACTCCGACGGATAGATTGACCTAGATTCGGACGTTTTGATTTACCTAGATTCCGACGCATGGATTGACCTAGATTCCTACAGATGGATTGACCTAGATTCCGACTGATGGATTGACCTAGATTACGACTGATGGATTGACCTAGATTTCTACAGATGGATTAACTTAATTACCGACAGATGGATTGACCTAGATTCTTACAGATGAATTGACATAAATTCCGACGGATGGATTGACCTAGATTACAAAGGATCGATTGATCAAAATTCCGAAAGATGGATTGACCTTAAATCATACAGATTGATTGGCCTAGATTCTGACAGATGGATAGACCTAGATTCCAACAAATCGATTGACCTAGATTCCGACGGATGGATTGACATTGATTTTTACAGATGGTTTAGTCTGAATTTTGACGGATCTCATGGACTTAGATTGCGAGAGATGGATTGACCTAGATTTCGTCGGATCGATTGACCTAGATTTCGGCGGATGGATTAACTTATATTCCGACGGTTTGATTGACCTTGATTTCGACAGGTGGATTTACCAAGATTCGGACGGATCGATTCTCCTAGATTCCGCCGTTTGGATTGACAATGATTTTGACGGATCGATTGACCTTGATTCCGACGGATGGATTGACCTTGGATCCTACAATTGGATTGACCTAGATATTGACGAATCGATAGACTTTGATTACGACGGTTGGATTGACCTACGTTCCGACGGTGTGATTGACCTAGATTCCGACAGATGAAAAGACCTAGATTCCGACGGATGGATAGACCTATATTTCGACGGTTTGATTGACCGAGATTAGAACAGATGTACCGACCTAGATTCCGTCGGTTGCGTTGACCTAGATTCCGAGAGTTCGATTTACCAAGATACCGACAGATAGATTTACCTAGATTCGGGCGAATCGATTCGCCTAGATTCTAGAGGATGGATTGCCCTAGATTCCGACGGATGGATTGACCCAGATTTTGACATATAGATTAACCTAGTTTTCGACAGATGGATTGACATAAATTGCGACAGATCGATTGACCTAGATTCCGACGGATCGATTGACTTTAATCCCGACAGATCGTTTGACCTAGATTCCGACGTATGGATTGACATAGATTCCGACGGATGGATTGACCTAGATTCGTACAGATGGATTGAGCTAGATTCGTATAGATGGATTGACATAAAGTCCGACAGTAATATTGACCTAGATTCCAAAGGATCATTTGACCTAGATTCCGGCAGATAGATTGACCTACATTCGGACGGATCGATTGACCTAGATTCCGACGGATGGATTGACCCATATTCCAACATATGGATTAACCTAGATTCGGACGGATCGATTGACCTTAATTCCGACAGATGTATTTACCTAGNATGGATTAACCTAGATTCGGACGGATCGATTGACCTTAATTCCGACAGATGTATTTACCTAGATTCCGGCAGATGGATTGACCTAGATTCCGTGAAATTGATTGACCTAGATTTCGTCAGATGGATTGACCAAGATTCGGACGGATCAGTTGACCTAGATTCCGACGGATGGATTGACCTAGATTCCTACATATGGATTACCCTACATTTGGACGGATTAATTGATCTTGATTCCGACGGATGGATTGACCTAGATTCCGACGGTTGAATTGACCTAGATTCCGACAGATTGATTGACCTAGATTCCGACGGATAGATTGACCTAGATTCCGACGGATTGATTGACCTAGGTTCTAACAGATGGATTGACCTAGATTCCTACAGATGGATTGACCTAGATTCCAAAAAACGAATTGATTTAGATTCCGAGGGGTTGATTGACCTTGATTCCGACGGATCGATTGACCTTATTTCCGACGGATAGATTGACCTAGATTCAAACAGATGGATTGACCTAAATTCCGACAGATGGATTGACGTAGATTACGAAGAATCGATTGACCTAAATTTTGACAGATGGATTGACCTACATTTCGAGGGTTCTATTTACCAAGATTCTGACAGGTGGATTGAACTAGATTCGAACGGATCGATTTTCCTAGATTCCGTCGGATGGATTTACCTAGATTCCGACAGTTGGATTGATTTAGATTCCGATAGATGGATTGATCTAGATTCAGACGGATCGATTGTCCATAATTCCGACGGTTGGGTTTGACCTAGATCCCAACAGATGGATTAACATAGATTCCCGAGAAATCGATTGACCTAGATTCCAACAGATGGATTAACATAAATTCCGAAAAATCGATTCACCTAAATTTTGACAGATGGATTGACTTACATTCAAACGAATCGATTTACCTAGAATCCGACGGATGGATTGACCTAGATACCGACGGGTGGATTGACCTTGATTCCGACGGATGGAATAACCTAGATTCCGACGGATGGATAGACCTAGAATCCGATAGATTGATTGACCTACATTCCGATGGATGGATTGACCTAGATTCCGAGGGTTCGATTTACCTAGATTCCGACAAATGGATTGACGTAAATGCGGACGGATCGATTGACTTAGATTCCGATAGATGGACTGACCTAGATTCCGACGGATGGATTGACCTAGATTCCGACGGTTTGATTGACCTAGAATCCGAGAGATGGATTCACCTAGATTCCGAAGATTCGATTTACCTAGATTCCGACAGATGGATTGACCTATATTCGGACGGATTGAATGACCTAGATTCCGACGCATGGATTGTCCTAGATTCCTACAGATGGATTGACGTAGATTCCCTCAGATGGATGGACCTAGATTCCAACAGGTGGATTGACCTAGATTCAAACAAATCGATTGACCTAGAATCCGACAGATGGATTGACCTAGATTCTGAATATTCGATTTACCTAGATTCCGACAGATGGATTGACCTATATTCGGACGGATCGAATGACCTAGATTCCGACGCATGGATTGTCCTACATTCCTACAGATGGATTGACGCAGATTCCGACAGATGGATTGACCTAGATACCTACAGATGGATTGACCTAGAATTCGACGATTCGAATGACGTAGATTTTGACACATGGATTACCCTAAATTTGGACGGATTGATTGACCTTGATTCCGACAAATGAATCGACCTACATTCCGACGGTTAAATTGACCTAGATTCCGAGGGTTTGGTTTACCTAGGTTCCGACAGATGGATTAACCTAGATTCGGGCGAATCGATTGACCTAGATTCCGATATAAAGTTTGACCTAGATTCTGACGGATTGGTTGACCTAGATTGCTACAGATGGATTGACATAGATTCCGACGGATCGATTGACCTAGATTCCGAAAGATAGTTTGACCTAATTTCCGACAGATGGATTCACCTAGATTCCGACAGATGAATTGATTTAAATTCCGAAGGATGGATTGACCTAAATTAAGACAGATGGATTGACCTAGATTCCGAGGGATCGAATTACCTAGATTCCGACAGATGGATTGACATAGATTCCGAAAGTTCGATTTACCTAGATTCCGACAGATGGATTGACCTAGATTCCTACAGATGGATTGACCTAGATTTCGACGGTTTGATTGACCTAGATTCCGAAAGATAGATTGACCTAGATTCCGCGGAATCGATTGACCTAGATTCCGACGGATCGATTGACCTAATTTCAGACGAATGGATTGACCTATATTCCGACGAATCAATTGATCTAGATTCCGACAGATGGATTGACCTAGATTCCTACAGATGGATTGAACTAGATACCGACAGATCGACTGACTTAGATTCCGACAAATTGATTGACCTTAATTCCGACTGATCGATTGACCTAGATTCCGACGTATGGATTGACCTAGATTCCGACGGTTTGTATTACCTATATTCTGACAGATGGATTGATCTAATTTCCGACAGATGGATTTAGCAAGATTCCAAAGGGATCGATAGACCTAGATTCCGACAATTGGATTAACATAGATTCCTACAGATAATTTTCCTTAGATTCCGACGGATCGACTGACCTAGATTCCGACAGATGAATGGCCCCATATTCCGACGGATCGATTTACCTAGATTCCGACAGAAGGACTGAGCTAGATTTCCACAGATAGATTGACATTGATTTCAAAGGGCCGATTTACCAAGATTCCGACAGATGGATTGACCTAGATTCGGACGGATCGATTAACCTAGATTCCTACAAATGGATTGACCTAGATTCCGACGGATGGATTAAACTAGTTTCAAAGGGATCCATTAACCTAAATTCCGATTGACGGATTGACCTAGATTCCGACGAAAAGATTGACCTAGATTCCGACGGTTTGTATTACCTAGATTCTGACAGATGGATTGACCTAAATTCCGACAGATGGATTTACCAAGATTCCAAAGGGATCGATTGACCTAGATTTCGACAGATGGATTGACCTAAATTCGGACGGATCGATTGACCAAGAGTTCGACGGCTGGATTGACCTAGATTCCTACTGATCGATTAACCTAGATTTGGACGGATCGATTGACCCTGATTCCGACGGATCGATATACCTAAAATCCGACAGATGGATTGATTCTGAATCATACAAATACATTGACCTAGATTCCGACGGTTTAATTGACCTAGATTCCGACAGATGGATTGACCTTAAATCATACATATTGATTGACCTAGATTCGGACGGATCGATTTACCTAGATTCGGACGGATCAATTTACCTAGATTCCGACAGATGGATTGACTAGATTCAAACGGATCGATTGATCTAACTTCCGACGGATGGATTGGCCTAGATTTTGACGGATCGATTGACTTAGAATCCGACAGATGGATTGACATAGATTTCTACGGTTCGTTTGACTTAAATTCCGACGGATCGATTGACCTAATATTCTACAGACGGATTGTATTAGATTCTGACGGATCAATTGACATAGATTCCGACAAATGGATTGACATAGATTCCCACAGATAATTTAACATAGATTCCTTCGGATCGATTGACCTAGGTACCTACAGATAAATTGACCTAAATTCCAATGGATCGATTGACCTAGATTCCGACGTATGGATTGACCTAGATTCCTACAGATGGATTAACCAAGATACCGAAGAATGGTTTGACCTAGATTCCGACGAATCGATTGACCTAGATTCCTACAGATGGATTAACCTAGACTTCGAAGAATCGATTGACACTAATTCCGACTGGTGGTATGACCTAGATTCCGACGGATCGACTGTCCTAGATTCCGACGGATAGATTTACCTAGATTCCTAAAAATGGATTGACCTAGATTCCTACGGAAAGATTGAACTAGTTTCAAAGGGATCGATTGACCTAGATTCCGACGGATAGATTGACCAAGATTCCGACGGTTTGATTGACCTAGATTCTGACAGATGGATTGACCTAGATTGCGACGGATGGATTGACCTAGATTCCGAGGGTTCGATTTACCTAGATTCCGAAAATGCATTGACCTAGATTCCGACGGATGGATTGACCTAGATTCCGACGGATCGATTGACCTAGATTCAAACGGATCGATTGACCTTGATTCGGACGGATCGATAGACCTAGATTCCGACATATGGATTCACCTAGATTCCGACGGATCGATTGACCTAGATTCAAACGGATCGATGGACCTTGATTCGGAGGGATCGATAGACCTCGATTCCGACGTATGTTTAGACCTAGATTCCGACGTATGGATTGACCTAGATTCCGAGGTTTCGATTTACCTAGAATCCGAGGGTTTGATTTACCTAGATTCCGACAATTGGATTGACCTAGATTCCGACGGACGATTGACATCATATATCCATTTGAGATGTGTACAATACATTTCTATTTCCATTTCTAAGCGATGTTATAACATTATGTATAAAACATTACGAGTCATTTCATTTCAAGAGATCCATTCACTTTTACCTCACCATTTCCAATTGCTTTTGTTTTAAGTAAGCATAAACTACCAAATAAGATGATCTTAAGTTTGTTTTTGTTTCTTTTTAATCTCATTTTATTTTTTGAAATAAGAGCTTAAAAATCTAAAAAAATTGTAATATTTGCTGTTCTATACTGAATATAAATCTTGATAATTTGGCATATAATTTATGAATAGTTTACACATAAAAATAGCTTTCTCTTCAGAATAGCATTCTCTTTCATATATGTTACATGATACATTTGTTTTACAATCAAATTTTGAATTTTAAAATTTGATACAAGTATTTTTTTTTAAACATTTTGCTGATTTTTCTTTATTTGTATCATCCCTGTAAAATTTCAACCTGGGATCTCATTGGGATCATACAGAAAAAAAATCTAGATTTGCATGATACACATTAATGCAAGGAAGCAAACTTTACAAGATAATATAGAAGTGTAAACAAAATTAAATGTCATTTTGTTTTAAAGAGTACTTAAACAATAACTTTATTTTCAAAACTTACTCCTATATAACATGCAATAATAGTACGATTAAATCGACTATCTCTTAAACTTATAGTGGGATTTTGCAGAGACTAGAGATAAAGGGGGTTTTTAATAAAAGGATACCAATGGCACAAGTGTCATTCTTGTGAAAATTTGTTTTCCAAAATTATTATACAGGCAATCATTGTAAGTTTATATTGGCTTTTGTCTGTGAATGAAACACAGTTCCTTCTCTTCTGTCAGATATACATCTGCTAGGCGCTCATCTATGGGTCATGGCATATGACTGCTCTGTGGGATGTTTTACGCTGAAGCAATGCACAATCCTTGCTACAGTTGACAGAAATGACACATTTCCCAGTAGCTCAGCCACCTCTCCATGACAACTGGATAGTCATCGGTATTGGAATTATTAGAAATAATAATTCAGCAGTAAAGTAAAAATTCTTTTATTAAAAATTTAATTGAAAATTCAATTTTTCTCTCCGCACAAAATGTACATGTTATTTTCTGCATACGAATATACTGGGCACATTTTAAAAATATTCAAATATATGCCATTTTACTGAAACACCTTTAATTATTTAAACGTAGTCTTCCGCAGCCAGAGTCAATAAATTTGTTGGACCAGACAATCCGTGTCTCAGTAGACTAAACTCATGCTTAAACCATCCTTCTGTGGCCTTATAGTTTGTAGTATAAGAATACTGTTATAGTCTGAAGAAGGCCACAGCAGGATGGCTGAAATGTTGGTAGTTTGTAGAAAATTTGACTTTATTAATCATATTAGCACTTATCATTTACTTTTCTGTGTTTTAATTAAAAAATATTCACAAACATATTGATTATTAAAAGACATTTTAATGGCATATTATTTATTGTTCTCCTGAATATTGAAAATTGTTCATGATCCAGAAACCATTGACAAGGCCTGAAATTTTAGTGCAGAATTATTGTGGTAAGTTTTTATTTCAAAGTCATTCTTGTGAAAATCTCAGTATTATACACAAAAATATAAATATAAGATAGTGAAATTGAAAAGTAAAATCCTAAAATCAACTGTGAAATTTATGTAACAACCACAGACTTTTGATAACCTTAATCCCACTAATTAGAATTCCTAAATTGAAAGACCTTACTGAAATGACCACTTGATAAGCATAAAGACAATCACAGCTAACAACAATACCTAGTGAAACAAGTAACTGCATGTTTAAGTATACCTTAGCATGCAGGTACAGATGATAAAGATGTAGCAACAGAGGTGGATTTAGACATAGGCCTTCGAGAGCAAGATTTTTGGAGTGCCAAAAGAGACATTTTAACAAAAAAATTATAACATTTGGGTGAAAGTTTGTTTTCTAAATATGTGCTGCTCCTTTTTAATGTTGTCTAAAAACTGATTTTCAAGATTTTTGTCAGATCAGCAAAGATTTTTCTACTAATTTAAAACTCAGTTGGAAGTATTTTTGGATAGGTTTCTTTTAAGTTTTAGATAGTTATATTCTTTATACTACAATGTAACTTACAATAATTAATATGAATAACAAATGAACAAACAATATATTACTTTAATTACACATAGTATAAATAAGATATAAATACTTAAAATATATGCATACAAAATCTGCTTTCAAAGAGCGCTATATTTACTACTGTGCCCAAGAGTGTCAAACTTTAAAATCCACCTCTTTGTAGCAACATGAACTAATTTGAGACAACATGCTAACGATTCTTTTTATGTTGTAATGGATTTTTTATTCTAATTTGCAAATAAAGCTATAATTTTGCTTTGTTCATATGTTACAGCAAGAAAAGTACAATAATAACTAAACTTATCCTCTGTTTAAGATGGAATGAAATTGGATGCTAAGTACTCTCTCTTTTTAAATCTTTGATCTTTTCTTACATAACATTTTGAATCTTGTATTTAAATATAAAGTGATAGTATTTTTTTAATAATAAAAGAATATGGCTTTAAATCTTGTTTATGCCAATATATTCTACTCAATAAGTTTGCTTCATTACAGTAAGGCAAAACTTGTAAATACAAAATGTTTTTTTCTGTTTGATCCTGAGTTGAAATTTTGCAGATAGATGGTGGCTTTGTATTCATAGCAGATTTTAATTGTGTTCCATTTAAAGAAAGAGAAACCTGGGGTAAAGATTTTGTGATTCTATTGTAAAATGACATAGATCTTTAATAGCAATTGGGACAAGATCAACAAGATCTGATAAAATTAGAACTAAAAGCTCACAGAGATTAATATTGGAAGTATTCTACTGGCCAAGGAGTAAAATCTGAAATATTTAGAAAGGAAAATGATACAAAGAATTGGATGGAAACAGGGTGGGACAATTAATTTTTTGAACTATTAATATAATCATTGAATTTGTATAGACATTCATGTAAACTTCATGATATATCTTAACTATAATACAAAAAATAACTCATAATTTTGAATAGATTATTGGAAATTTTCAATTGAATAAAAACTTAACAATTCATATTCATAGGCCACAATCTAAGGATATCTAGCTGTTTATAGAAGAACAAGAAAATATCTGGAAAGAAATGGAAAATAAAAACTATAATCAAGGTGGGAGATATAAAAAAAA
>NNCF01130437.1:48476-78282 GCA_002313205.1 Laupala kohalensis
TAGTAATAGATTTAGAATTTTTTGTTTCTGTTCGCAGGTTACTTCGGATTCATTTACTTCTTCCTTTATTCGATCTTCGATATTTTCTATTTTAGTAGATTCAATATTCATTACATAATGTCGGGTCCAAGCATATATCTTTCATGTTTATCAAAATTAATTTCTTCTCCAAGTTGATATCACAATTAAAATGTTCTAGGAAATCAATTGCTAAAATTATTGGAAAATCAATTTCGGTATCACAAAGAAAACTTCCTTAAATGTTTTATCGCTTATGCTGAATGTTATCAACGTTTACTTCTTGATTGGTTGTGATTTGACACTATTTGCATTTCTGATACATATTTTATTAACAGGAAATACAAGAAATTTCAGACTATTATTTAAATTTTCAAATAATTCTTCTTTAATAGCAGTTATCTCACTTCCTGTGTCAATTAGTGCATAAAAAATGACACTATCTATTTGAATTTTTATTGTGGGACATTTTCTAGCCGTTTTGGTTTCAACCACATCTTTTTCAATCATTCCTTCTACGTCATCTATAAATCTGATCGTATTGATGGGTACGCTCGAGTTCTCGTTCGTATGTTGGTACCTTGGATCATCGAACCTCACTGATTTCCCTCTCTCCTAGTATTAGTAATTGGATAACGACTGGCTATTAGCACTTCTACTGGCTTTTGTTGTTCTTCGCTTTTAATTTCATTTGCTTTCTCTTCTCTCAGATCTTGTGGACTATGACTCCTGATTTGGTTTACATTACGGTTTGTACTCTGATTTTGTCCTATTATGCCTGGATTCCTCCACCTAGGTACGCCTGATATACCCTGATTTTCCCTCCACCGAGACATTCTATCTTGATAATTATCTTGATCGGGTTTTCCCTCGGTGAGAACTCCCTACTGCTACTGGCATACCTCTTCTCGCATTACGATTGGTATCCCAGGTTCCTATTCTTGGATCAATATTATCATTTCCTTCAGTTAACTTTAAAGCTCTTACCTCCGGATCTTTTTTCTCGAATCAAGTGCTCGATTCCAAAGTATCGTCATATTTACCAAGAAGATCTTGAAATCTTACTGAGTGTAACCCGGGTACACTTTTGAGCATGATTTGAATATTGTATGTAAACTGACGAGTTAATATATGAATGAGTTCTTGTTCCTCCATTACTGGTCTAAATAATTTTAATATAGCTATCTTGCTGACTGCATGTTCCCGCATAGACCCCATGGACTTTTGATAAAATTGTTTCATTAATGACATCTTATAGTTCAATTGCGTGTCATAATTCCAGTGCCTTTCCATAAATATTTCGCAGAAATCTTTATAACTTGCGAGAATAAATCCCAATGAATCAATCCAGGTTTTTGCGTTTCTTTCCTTCATCTCATAAATTAATCGTGGTTTTATTTTATTTGGTACATTATTAATCTCAGGAAAATTTTCTACCACTTTTTAAAAATGCGATTGGATGTTCGTCTTTATTTCCGCTAAACTTTAAATTTGCCGGAATACTATAACGACTAGGTTCTAGGGTACCACTTTCGATAGGTATATTTCGTAATTCTTCTTCTATTTCCCTGTCATTTTCTTTAAGTTTAGCCTCAAGATCTATTTCTAGTCTTTGAGTTAATTTTTCAACTCTTTCATATAGTGATTTCTCTTTCACGGTTAACTGTTCAATTACTTTTTGTTTGTAAGCTAAGTAGCGTATTGTACGTCTTCATTATTTGTCGTAGACTTTATGCATGAAAACATAAAAAGTTCAGGAAACTATTTCTTTTTTATTGTAAAATTAAACATCTGTTTTGTAACCTAAGAGAGAATTCTGCTAGTCAAAACTTAATTTCAGATATACTTCTACGAAAATCGTGTTTTAACACGGTATTTGGATATTTTCATAGGTATATACGAAGGTGAACTCAAAAGTAAGGTTCCCTATTTTTTTAGAAGTATAAAAAGTTATTTATTTTCATAGCAATTTACATGGTTGTAAAGCTTAAACATTGAGCTATTTTTCAACATCGTGTCCATTTCTATCCAAGCATTTTTGGAGACGGTGCTTCAACTTATGTATCCCTATGTCGCAGAATTCAGCCGCCAACCCGTTGAGGAAGCGAGTAACATCTTTGACTTCATCGTCGGTCCGGAAGCGTAGTCTACCGAAGTGTTCCTTCAATTTCGGGAGCTTCAAAGTGGTAATCACTAGGGGTGTGGTACAGACTATTGGGGGGGGGGGGCGAATGACAGTCCAACCAAATCCTTTCAGTAGGTCCTGGGTTTGTCGAGAGACGGTAGAGTCGAGCGTTGTCGCGTAGAAACATGACTCCTTTGCTCAGTTTCCCTCTACGACGGTTCTGGATCGCCCATCTGAGTTTCCTTAGGGTGTCACAATACCTGTCTGACTCTATCGTCGTTCCCGGAGGCAGAAAGTCCATCAAGAAAATCCCTTTACGGTCCCAAAACACAGTAGGCATCACTTTGCTAGCAGACTGCGTTTGTTTAAACTTCTTTGGCTTAGGCGAAGATGAGTGGCGCCATTCACGTGATTGTTGTTTTCTTTCGGGTGTGAAATGAAACACCCACGTTTCGTCACCCGTAACAATTGAGTCCAACAATTATTCTCTCTCATCTTGACATTGTTGCAGAAATTGGCGGGCACAAGAGACACGTTGCTGCTTGTGGTCTTCTGTAAGCATTCGCGGGACCCACCACGCGCGCACCTTGTGATACCCCAATTTCTCAGACAAAATTCTCTGAACTGACCCTGCGGAAATCTCAGGAACCCGAAGAGCCAGTACACTGATGGTTATCCTTCGATATTCGAGCAGTAGTCTCTCGACCTTGTTGACAGTCTCGTCTCAAATGGATGGTCTTCCGCTCCGCTCTTAATTGTGAATGTCCGTGAGACCAGCAGTGAACTCCCTACACAATTTGCGGACGTGTTGCACAGACATGCACTGGTCACCATAAACTTCGCACAACCGACGATGAATGTCTATAGGTGGAACCCCTTTCGCGTTTAAAAGCGTATAACTGCACGGATTTCACGCTATCGGCACTTCCATCGCGGACGACTGCTAGGCCAACACTAAACGACAGAGATAAGCGGAGAGTGTTGGGATCGAGAGAGGGGGAGCTGCTGCACACGCCAGTGTTGCCAGATTTTGCCTAACACCTCTCCTTGCGGATCAACTGCTTTGGGAACGTTACTTTTGATTTAACCCTCGTATTTGTTCATTAACCACGACATGAAAAACTAAATTAAGTTATAATAATTCTGTAGTAATTCAGAATCTGCAATACAAAATTATACCATATATACTATACAAGAAACTATCGCCATGATTTTTGCATCTTAAAATCTTTGGATTTACGTTTATTTTCCAATGTCTTCAACGATGTTGACCATAAGATAGAATGAAAAATATTGTTGTGAGTATCTTCTACTTCCTTGTCACCTGTACTTAATCTTAGATTTTTGATATTTTTTAAAAACTCTTTTCTAATACGACTCAATTTTTCAATTATTATGCAGTTGGAGCTGTCGCGCTTCAGAGTTTACTGCAGCTAATATTACTACATAATAAAATCGTTCAATTTCTGAAACCGTGATATTTTTCTCATTATTTTTATTAAGAATAGGTTAACAACATTTTCGATTGTTGTACAAAATTATACGAAATTCAAAGACTCTGTTAGCTAATCCGTGTTGGGGGGAGAGGGTCTCGTGATATTTTTGTTATGATTTGTTATAAACAATAGGTTAACAACATTTTTATTTTATGTAATAATTGGTTTCAAAATTGTACAAAATTTAAAGAATAAGATAGCGTTGTTCAATTTTTTAATTCGTGTTGGGGAGGGCTGGCGAAATATCCCCCCCCCCTTTTCGGTTGTTAATAAGTAATTACCGCGTCTTGTACGAAATTCAAGTTTGCTTGCACAAAATCTGTACAAAATTCCTGTATAATTCTTTTTTTGATTCGCGTTGGGGTGGGTTTGGGGACATGGACATGAGCAGGGTCCGTAATCCTAGGAGACGTGCGACAATCTGGTTTGGGAGAGTGAGGTCAAGGTGATGGCCTTTGCAAACTGTAAATGTGACTAGAGCTCAACTGGAGCGAACATTATTATTTAAAGGTGTCATTTATCGCTAGTTGAAAAATACGATATTAGTCTGGCTCCGACAAAACAATCAAAAACAATAATTTATAAACATATTGAAGAAAGAAGAATATTTTTGTTTTGATCACGAAAGTTTTAGTGCAAAGGTCAAATGAACTGTGTGTGCTGATTGGACCAAATTATTCCTTGATATTAACATTTTTGTCACTTTTTTACATTCAAAGCACTCATGTCGAACTCTCTGTCATTTTCGACACGGATGACTGTTCACGTAAGAAGTGAGTTTGGGAAAATGCTTTTAGTAACACACATCGATAATTCAAAGCTTTAACAAATTACCGGGGAAAGCTGGCTAAGAAAGAAAACGAAAATGAACGCCCAGATTTCATCATTTAACAGAAATAAGAGTAAATTTGTACGATTTTAAGCTCAAGATGTCGAGCACTAGAACACTTATCCTAATTTTCGTAATCGACAAATGTCTGAATAAGAATAAAGTATTACAAGTAACTAAAGAAAAACAACTAATTTTATTATTATTTTTCAAGCGCTGCAGGAGCAAACAGAGATAAGAAGAGACACTTCACAATCACGTGTTTCTTTCATGCGGACAATAGAGGAAATTCGATTAGTTAACTTATCAATGACAGTCCTCGACCTTGTTGTGGACAATGGAAGACACATGATTGCAGACACAACACGAGACGAGTGAAAACGAGCAAGGTCGGAATAAAATGTAGGGAGTAAAATAAAATATTTTGTACCTTGTATGTATAAACATGGAATCAGTGTAATAGATAAATATGAATTGTTTAGTAATTTTTCAACATTATAATTATATATAACGATTAACTCAAAACTCATAGCCAGCTGGCAGAATTTTCCGAGACGAGATACGCAGATATACCCCTTTTCGAAAGGTTTTCAATCTATTGATGAAGAGAGCAAGGAGGAGAGAAAATGTCATTTCAGATGGTGATTAAAGTGTAATCCACCCTGTAGATGAAACCATCCTACCCTGTAGGATAAGGACTTGACTGTATGTATTTATAATATGCTGATACGTCATTTGGATTTGTACGATAGAGACAAACACAAAGATTTCTAAGTGTATACCTTCAGTTTAGGTCACAAAAGATACATCACTCTTAAATCGCCGACGTTTCGACACTTATTAAGTCATCTTCAGGACTCTCTGCAATATAATTGAACCTCCTTATTACCAACTGTCACTACAACCACAGAATGTTCTGGGGTAAGTAGTGTTAACATGTAAGCAACGATCATGAACGCTCAAAATGGCGGACGATCCCACTCCCACCTGTTGCTCTAGGTCCTGTATTGTTCATAATTACTCAACAAGATCTTGTGTCCGATAGAAACATAGAAATCTTCGGTTCGTACAATATTACGCTTATTAAGTTATGCGCTATTTAGCCTGAAATCTTGATGTTTAAACAAGTAAAATTATCGGAGAACTCTATAATTCAGAAATATTTATACTTTTAGGCATTTTTACTATTTACTCATATTTCTGTAATTTTATATATTAACAAACTATCGGTAACACATGAATTTAAAATTCGTAATCGTATTACAATAGAAATAACAATACATGAAAACGCGAGATTATTAACCATTTGAAGCAAGACATCTATCATTTATCTCTGTTTCATAAAATCAACATGTAACAAACACTTTCAGAGATAAGAGTCACGTTTGCACAAGCTAATATGTGACTATGCCCCACGTGCTGACTTTCCAGTTTGTCCTTTCTGTTGAGATATAATATACATTCATCGACACAGCTATTCAGCCAAAAGACACTTTTAAAACAAATATTTAACTCTATCGTAATTAAATGTTGTTGATGTTGATGGAAACTGAAGAAAGGTTTCGGAACATTTAAAATTAGATGCAGGTACAGTTACTAATTACAAAATTCGCGACTTTGTATCCACGAATAGTGGAATATACTAAACGTTCTGAGTGAGAATGAATAGAATTCCTCAAAAAATTTATAAAGCGGTGTTTTATGTCAACTGATGGATGAGATTAGACCCTCCGAGTAACGTGAGGCCTGCCTCACTTGAATGAGTGCTTCATATACCGGACAAAGAGTAAACCTCAAGAGATATATAACAATATTTTTTTAAATTTTACTATTTGTAAATGGGAAATGTGGCGTGCTATTGAATCATGTCTATATGGAGTGGTCGAAAGTAGGAGTTGGGTGGTGGACAATTGTTAGTAGGTGGACCGGTTAGCTGGGTTTACCATCAACTCGGCACACTTGGAGGGGTTAGTAGGAGTTATTGATACTAGGAGCTGTAGAAGGTAGGTAGAGTAAGGAGGGTTCGCATTTCAGCTACATAAACTGAAACATTCATGTAACTTTTTCTAATCCCGCCGGGAATTCAACTCGGGATGACTTAGTGATGAGCAAGAATGCTACCACCTGAGAAACCATACGGGCAATAACATGATTGGTCTTGCTCTGAAAAGACGCTGTCCATTGACTGGGGCGCAGTAAAACCTGCCGCTCCACGTGGGTCCGGTCAGCGCCAGTTTTCACAGAGTCCAAGGAAACCTGGGGAAACAGTGAAGTGGTCGACAAGAGCGCTGATAATCCGCGAGCGCTCGCAGTGTCACACAGCATGGATGTCGTGAAGGAACCCACGGAGGTCGGTGTCCCCGCCGCCACCATCGCCGCCGAATCGAAAGAGGATTTGCAAGCCCCTAAAGACGCACCACCCCCACGGGCACGAGGACACCAATGGACTGCCGCTGTCTTGGGTAAATTTTTGCCATTCTAATTTTTACGAATAATGCGTATATTTTATCGGTGCATGATCAGTCTGATAAAACTAGCGTCAACTCTGGATCAGAGCTGGTGATTGATGTATGGAGTGCATGGACAAAACATATCGGTAAATTTACGTCAACAATATAAAACACATTACACATTTAGAAATGACAAAAAAATGTGAAGATTAAGATCAATGATATATGAAGAACTCTTCGTTATTCACATTTGTGCTTGAAAGTTAAGACATATTATCATCTACACATTTCAATTCGTGTCATTAATGAATAGCAACATTTTAAACCTCTTTCGAAACGAAAACACTATTGTTGAAATTGAAGACGAAAAATATTCCATTTTCCTATCCAAAATACATCAAAGAATGTTATGTTCTTAATTTTTGTTATTAATTCGTTTGTACATTTATGTTATTAATTTGTTTGTAATTAATTATTATGTTATTAATTCGTACGTATTTTTTTGAAACATATGTAACCTCAATTTTCTGCAGATATCAATTAGTTTGTTCATCTAAAAATGCCAAAGGCAATAAATTCAAATGAGAAAGTTGCAACAAGTTTTTAAAAATTTTTTAATGTCTCTTATTATGTATCTCAGATGATATTGATATACAATATCTTATTGGATTTTGATATTTTCCGATTTCCCTGGTGACCAAATATCGTCCTTTCCATGATAGTGAGCGATAAAATCAGATTTACGAAAAATTAAACAAAACTGTTCAAAAAGTGTTCAAGTTCATGTTCAAATGTAATTCTGACTTCTGATTCGTAATTGAAGTACGAAAATCATGCAGGAACGATTCCTAGATATCTCCTGTAGTTTGTAAAGTATTATTAGGAAAATTTTGAAAAACTACCCCTAAGTGGGTGATAAAATCGAAAATTCGAGTTTCCTGCGAGTCGAATCGCTTAAATTTGTCCAAAGACATTGTACAAAAGGAAAGACCTGTATCACAATATGCAACATATTTTCAGTTGCTGCACGCACTATGACTGTAACGTGGTGACTACACGGCCATCAGGAATGCTGCATCTTCTGGCTTACATCCCTATCCCCAGCGTTAGTATTTCACATAAATACATAAAAATTTGTATAAATATACTTAAAAATCCTTGGGATATATATATTTTACTAGAAGATTTTTCCCCATATAATATCACATAAAATGTATATCAGAAAAACCAAAAATGTCAATGTGAAAAATCGACTTTTTTCACATCTTTTCTCAAATTGATGGAAAACTATTCGTTTTACCGCAAATATGAAGATAAATAACATTGTATCCTATATATTAATAAAGAAAACAAAAAATATTTGAACTCGATCTGATGTTTAGTAACAGAGATATTGAATTTTCCGTAAATGTTCACATTTTACAACTTTGAGGGGGGCTGTGGGGTTAAGCTCCAGAGGGATTCTTAGATACTTTTGTGAAAATGACCCTTCAGAAGTGGTCTATCAGTGGGGAAAAATTCAGCATTACGCCAATTTTTTCCCAAAATAGATGTTTTTGAACCGTCATTGACTGGGCATTATGGCCGTACTGCTCGCTTCTCTGGACACATCAAGTGATGAAGTAATATCGTAAATGAGTAACACAGGTGTTCAACGCGTTCTTTTCAAATTGCTTTTTTGAATATCTATCAAGAACACTGGAAACGTTCTTCGTTTTGGGGAAATTTTCAATTATTTACTTTCACTATTATAAACTTTTTCTTTTATTTTTTTAAGTGGAAGAAATGCGTTTTTCCTATAGGCTACTCAATGACAAATCATGGTTTATTTACCTTGCCTGCCAGACGTAAACTATAATACTACTACTACTACACCTTTGTTATAATAAAGTATAGAATGTTTAAGTGACAAAAGAATTCTTGACTATTTGGACAAATAACTTAACTGTAAAAATATTCAATTGTTAATGACAAAGAATAATTTACTATTAAAAGAATTTACGTATTTGTTTCATATACATGTTATTTTCGAGAATTTAAGTGGAATTGGAAATTTTCATTGTTTTATTCGTATCGTGCTACAATACGAAGATCGGAAGAGAGTAGATGAAAATGAAATATGGTTTATTCTGCAGAATACATAATTTTAGTTAAGACGTAGTTTTAGTAACCTTATCGGTTAACCGATTGGGTTTAGGGTTAAATTTTTAACCGACTTCACGACACACAACACTCGACCCGATAAAAACCGAAAATGTTTTGATGGTCTCGATCAGGAAGGTTAATTGGACCACTCCTAATTAATATATTTAAATATTCAATAGATATTCGTGGTAAATTTCTCATAACACTTCGTCAATCATTTTGAATTCGTCACGTGCTTCGTCAATACTTTAAATACATTTTCAAGGATACATGGCTTTCTGTTTCAAAATCATGTCAACATTTAGTAAACATAATTAGCATTTACAAAACTAAAAGATGTTTACCCCTCCTCCTATTGTAATAGAACTCTGACTTCGGAATTGTTAGTATTCATCTCAGTAGCTTTAAAACAAATTATGTAGACTGTCATATCGGTCGTTTAACAATTACTTTTCCGTTTCATTCAGTCCCCCTTTACACATTGTGGTATACCTCTCCCCACTCCAATTAAGTCTATAAATGACCTTAACGCATCCCGAATGTCATGACTCATCTCCGAAACTATGGGTTCGACACAAAAATCGATAGTATCCGATTATTTTTGCACGTCACGCTCTTTCCAACCCCAACTCAAGGGGTGACAAATATATCGTGTGGTTTGAACTTCAACATAACGACATTAATAGAGTAATGTTTCATCTTAAACCACTGAACACAGCGGAATGAACGCAAATTAGTCCTTTTCCTTTTCTTATCATGCCCCCCTTTTTCAACTCTCTCTCACTCACTTTAAGTTTGACAGGTTACCTTTTCTCATTGGAACTGAACGATATCTGGAAGTCAGCATTTAAGTCAGCGACATTGAATCTGTGGTACACATGTTCTTTTCGATAATTTTTATCTTCCAAAACAGTGAACTGGGAGTATAGGTGTTGTTCGTGATCTTAAACGTCCCCGAGTACCTTCTCATCACACATCATTTCTCATCACAGCGGACTCGAAACTACTATATCACTAATATTGGATTAATTATTAGTCTCCTATTTTCATTCAACATAACATAAGGTTCACCGTAATTTAAGAGTTTTCTGTGTACTAATATTGAACATTTTCGACATTATGAAAATTCATCTGAGGAAACCCGAAAACTATAGTTTTCTATAGTTTAAAGTTTCTACAGTAACTTTATAGGAGTTGGCTGGCGTGCTTATAGTATAAGTAATGGTCGTTAATGCGCTCTGTTCATTTTTAAGTTTAATTATCTTAATTATTTTATTTTCTCGAACTTTTGTAATTCTTTAAGTGTAATTAAGTATTTTATTTAATGTAGTGTTGTTAGTATTGTGCTAAGATACAAATAGGCTCGTAAAAACTTCAGTGCAGTTGAACTAGACAAACAAACTTTATAAATTCTAATTTTATTGTGATTTTTTAGTGTTATTCTAAGGTGTGATAAAGTGTAGGACATCATCATTTATATTTTTCTGGAAACAAAGGTAAAGCATTCCCAATTTGTTAGTTGTTGTCGACTTTCTTGTTTCGCGTCTGCTTTTGTTCCAAGTTATTAGCCAAGTTACAACAATGGACACGATCGCATTCCTTAACGCATTCAAAATTGATCACCAGAAGGCGTACGAACACTTAGTCCAACATATCGATACTCGTATCAGTGCTCTGGAGGAGGTCAATAAGAACACTAACGGCGGGTGGACAACAGTTAGGGATTTTTGCCGACCTTTCAACTGCTGTCACCCGGTTTCATCAAAAACACATGCGCCCCCCTCTCTTGACACAAAATAGGTTTAGCGTGTTAGAGGACATGTCCCATTTCCCTCCTCTACCCAAACCTCCCACTTCTTTCACCCCTTCCTAATCTGCATCCCAACCCATAAACCCTCCTCCCCGCAAACCTCGCACTGGTCAGCACTGGCGTCCAAAAACACGTAAAATTGTGCTGCCCCACACTGTGAAAGACAACACTTCCACGCAAAAATCTAGCGTTTTAATTTTAGCTGATTCCCATAGCCGCCAAATGTCCTCCATTATGCGTGGAATTGTTCCCAAACATTTATCTGTGACCGGTTTCTTCGTTTGGCTGAAGTTATCAGGGAACTGGACACCCACACGGCAAAACATACAGAGCGGGACAACGTAATAATTATTGGTGGGCAAAATGATTTAAATTTAGGTGGTCAATTCAACCCTAGTGAACATATGCAAAAACCCAAACTGGCCTCCCAACGCACTAACATCATACTTTGTAGCCTGCCTACACGCTACAACATGCCACACTAGAACAACCAAATGAACATCGCAGATATCGCTCAAAGACAGTACCTGGCAGACACAAACATCACATTTGGTGATCTGCAATCCCATCTTTCTGCCAAGGACTTTACCCAGCACGGCCTTCATCTGAGACTGGGAAACAACGCTTCGCTTCTCTCTTAGCTACATACCTTACCTCACCTCCTTCACTTCAACCAAATCCACCACCCACCCCTATTGCTACCTCGTCACTTTCTCCCTATCTCCCCACTCCCATCTCTTCTCCTGTCCTTGACCTGTCTCCTCCCCTTATCTCACCTCTACCGTCCAAACTGTTTTACCGGTCCCAACTCCGACACCTTCCGCCCCCAAACACGGTTATAACTTGCGGTCGAGAGTTCGATGTGTTGCTCGAAGATGACAATTAGATATAAATTATCCTCAATCATCTGAATTCAATTGCATTCATCGAGAAAATAAAATAAATATCTTACATCATAATGTTCAGTCGCTTTCCAACAAAGTAATAGTTATTGAAATTCTTTTACTAGACCATGCATTTGACTTATGTCTAACAGAGCATTGGATCTCTGATAATGACATAAAAAGTACTTTTATTCCAAATTATTCTTTAATTGGTTTTAACTGTCGACAAAATGTCAAAGGTATTCATCCTCGGCGGTAATGTATCTACATTGGAAATGATATTTTATCCTCCCCACTGTTAGCTTACAAGAAATACTGCTTGGATGGTATTTTCGAACTCTGTGCAGTTTATTTGACCGCTAAAGGCATTGTAGTTTTGTTTACTTACATACCTCCTCAATCATATTTTGAAATAATTTTTCTGAATTTCGAAATCGTATTAAAACGTCTAACACAGAAATGTACGAAATCTATTGTTATCTGTGGTGATTTTAACATTGGTATCCTCAGTGAATCGGATTCCGCGTATATTGCCAAGAATCTTCAATAATCTAATCAGTTCCTTCAATCTTGTTACTACGATAATCGACTGACTCGCCTCTCGGGTTAATCTAAAACATTGTTGGACCAGATAATTGTCAACAATGGACTCATGTATACTTCACAAGTATTTAAAGTGGGGTACGAATGGGATATCAAATGGAATTGCCATATCGATAATTTGAATTCTAAACTAATCAAAATATACTATGCATTCCTAATTTAACCAACATTGTTAGTCAACACGTTTATCGCTACCTGTATTTTGCAAATGTATATTCTCATTTACGGTACGGCATTATCTTCTGGGGCCAATCCACTCAGCGGATTTTTCTTGGGTGGCCATGTCAATAACTCTTTTGTTTAATAATTCTCGAATTTTTACTCCACTAAAATCCATAATTTATTTTGAATTATTAATGGATAACAATACGTATTTATTAAATAATTTCTTTTGTAAATATTAAATCAGCCATTGCCCATGAGCCCTTGATCGGAATGGATGGGATGGTCCCTTCTTGTTTGCGGAGACAAACTTAGTTTATTGCCCCCCCCCCCGTGGTCATACGCAGTTTGTAACTGCTTTTTTGACAATGAAGTTTATTTATTGATTTATGAAGTATTCACTTATATCGATCATTTTGGATAATTATTACAAATTACACAATTCCCCACCTTTACCTTTGATATTAATAACGCATCTCAGGAACCCTGACAACTATGGATTTGGACGTTATACAGGTCTTTTTAATCATTTTTACGTCTCACCGGTGTCACCTTCTGCTCTGATGGTACTGTAACCCCATTTAGTTTTGAACTTTATTGCATTGGCAGATAGATAATTCACATCAGCAACCCTGAAAACTATTTATTCGATGCAAATCGGTCGTTATCAATTTCTTTTTCGTTACACCTTGTTTCCACACTTTCTAGGGGGAAAAGACGCGTGTTATTTCCCATGGGGACTATTACGTCCTAAACGATATCAGAGGTCACACCTTTCGTGTCAGCCACGCCAAAAGCAGTGAATTTGTCGTAAATATGTCTACTTTGCTCATTTTTATTTGACATTTCCTTCCCTAGGCTTGGTCGGGGATGTAACTATTCATTTCAGTAACTCCGGAAGTAATGTATTCAACGCCAATATCGATCGTTTTCGCTTATTTTTACTTTTTAGACGCTTCCCATTCTATCTACAGGGGCGGGGGGAGCTAGAGGCTGTCTTACAACCCATGGAAACTGGAGTTTGACTTACACTATATCAGTATGTCACTATTAAACTTAGCGATGCCGAAAATTTAGAATTGGTCACTGATGTGTAATTTTCAATAACTTTTAAATAGCATCTTTTTCTGTAGGGGTATATAAAGGTTGAATGTGGACTTAAGCGTCGTCGGGAATGTTACTCTTTGTTTCAGCGGTTCCGAAAACCATGGTCTTACTACTAGGGGTAAATTTTATATTTTTTCTCTCTCATCCCCTGCGCAAGGGGTGTATATTTGCTCGTAGGGGTGATCGTAGATTTACGCGGCATGGGGAGTGTTGCTCTTCACATCAGCATCTTCAAAAATATATTCATCACCAATACGATCGGTCAGTTTCGTATTGGTCGTTTGCGATTATTTTCACATATCACTCCCTTTTTACACCTCACTATGGGTGTAAGTAATGTCTTACCCCCACAATGCTTGTTGCTAGATAGTCAGTCATTGCTGTATGTTTTGTTGACATTGCTTCAAACATTCGAGAATTATGGTGCGCGAGACATACATAGACGTAGATAGATAAAAAATGTCGGAAGAAATTAATTTATGGACTTCTATTATTGTGTTTTATAATTATTCAGCCTCAGTTCATAAAAAGATTAATGTTAAAATCGTAAAAATATATCAGATAAATGAAAATATAAACTGGTTATTGAGACTGAGTCGAAGAAGAAGAAAAAAAAACACTTTCATATTGCCAACGTTTTGTAAATTTATATGTTCTTCATCAGTGCTACATACAACAAGATCTGCAATTAGTCGATATTCTTAGTTACTACCAGTACTTCAAATAATGAATATACACTAAGAAATAATAAATACTTCAGATCCAGTACTTATCTGAAAAACCCACCTGTATCAATTCACAACACAACAACTCACTCATCACTCATCAATCCCAAAACGTATTACATCTCGAATACCATAACACATACAACAACCCATGTACATACGCACTGAAAATGTCTCGCACTCATCGCCAAAACAACTAGCTACTCATCATTCCAACAAACCTTTACTACATGACGTGTGTTCCTCCGTTTGGTGAGTCACGGTTAATGAGTCACCATGACTAAACATTCCAGACGCATAACCATAAACAAGGAAAAACCCACATCACCCAACATTCAAACAATTTCTAAAAATATTTTTAAACTATTAACTATCCTCACTTGTACACTTAAACATTATTAGATTGTCTATCATATATACATATAATCTATTATATGCACACATATTTTATAACTGATTAAACGTATATATTTTAAATTTTTAACTCTATTGTTTGTTTGTTTTTTAATTTCAGACCTGGAAAAGAACATTTTAACCATAGTTAACATTCTATATATTATTTCTGCTTAAAGTACACGAGACTTCTATACTAGCTAAAATGATCAGTATTAGTTCAGTTTTTCAAAACGTTCAAAAATAGGTCTGGCAAAAGCTAGACGTTCAAAACTAGAATAGGTTGGTTTGAAAACGCTCAAAACTAATTATGACAAATACGTATAAGCCAAAACGAATCTTGGTCGTTCTTATCGTCCATTGATCGAATTCGAGTTTTGTGCGTTAAATATATGTTATTAATACATATATATTTTTACATACATATATATTTTTCCTTATATATTTTTAATTATAATCGCCTATTCAAAGATTATAATTTTAAATAATGAGCTAGTTTTCTCATGTTTTCGTTTTTTAACATGCAACTTGTCCTATTGTTTCTCACTAAAAAGTGAATTAGTTGAACCCAACACTTATCCCCCACTTTTTCTGAATTGCTTTCTTTCAAATCGAAATTACCATTTATATGCCCTTTATCATGCAGTCAATACGCAGAAATGTCCGTCTGCGTATGTTTGTCTATAAGTATGTCAACCTCGTCGAGAAGAATCTAATCTCTTTCATCTCTGATTCTTCATGACAACACATAGTGATTTGCTTTGCTTGATAATTTGTTTGCTCTGTTTTAAGCACATTTGAAACATACTGGGGTTGATACAATATCAACTAAAAGCAATTTTTATATTAACGGAGTATTCTTAAACTTGGTAATTAAGACATCCAGTCCTTAATACGCGTAATTAAAAACTAAAATACGCGTAATTAAAAACTTAGTCACCAGTTAAGCCAACATACTACATTCTACGAATCGTATAAGCGTTCCATCCACGAACGCTAATACTCATTTGTCAGTGATGTAATGCAACTAAGTTTCGATTTTCTTCTTCAATGAAGAATAATTCAGGGATTCTATATTAATTGTTCCTCTCAAAAAATCGCTTGTTAAAGAACGAGCCTGTGTCCAATCACCGTTTTCATTCCTTCCTTCAACATTCCTGTTCAGCTTGGAGATACATCGAATCATGGCACTTTTCCGTCTTTTTCTAATCGAACTAAAATTCAATTTTTTTGTCAATTCGCTACTTCGTCACTAAAACCATATCATCATTTCGCAGTATTATAATGCGTTATTTCTTCAATCATTACATATCTACTTAGCAAATATTACCCGGATCCTTTTTATGCGCCAGAAAGTATATTAGCGCTAAAAAGATCTTTACCGCATTTATTCTTTGTCACATTACTGTGAATATTCCACTATTTGTTTCTTTCTGCATTTGCAGCGAATCTCGCTGCAGTGTGCTGTGGCACTGCAGTAGCTTGGTCTTCACCAACGCTGCCCGTGTTACAAGGTGGGGAAGATATTGGAGCATGGGCAGGAGACTGGACCAAAGTCTTTTTACCTTCAGAAAACCTAACTGAAGGGCAGGGTGCCCTAGTGGCGTCATTGGTGCCTCTTGGGGCTTTATTTGGCGCCGTGCCCGCGGGTGAGGTGGCCAGGAGAATGGGTTGTTACCGTCCTCTTTTGGCGCTTGCTGGGATCTTCACAGTAGGTTGGGCACTGATTCTCCTGGCTGGTGTCGCTGGGGTAAGTTTCCTTTTCTCATTTTCTCAGTTGGTTTAATTAATAGGAATAGTGTTTACCGGATATCTAATACGAAAATCAATAGTTTTTCCCTATTTTTCTATTTATTCTGTCAAAATTCTCTGCCTGAATTCAGGGTATAATATACAATGCATACACATTGGTTTTCACACTATGGTTCAGAAAATGTCATCGTGGGCCAAGGTGATAAATTCTGAAGAGCAATCCCGTGACGAAACATTAGTAGTACTAATTCGACTCAGGTTACAGTTAAATTTTTAAAGAATAGTAGCGTACATAAAAAGCCGTAAAAAATTACTTTACCATTGTCAAACAGTTCCAAAGAAACTAGTGTTTAGAGCAATATTGTGACTACTCCGTGCATGTATTATGTTTATTATATGGAACTTTCTTTTGTGATTGTGGTGTCATGTTCTAAAACTCTGTTTATTCATGCTACGGTACATGGTCGCTCTTTTTTGACGGTGTGTATTGTTCGCTTATTTAATAAAGTGTGATATCGTTGATAACGTANGGATTATTATTGCGTTGCGTGTGTATTTGTTAACCGGTCGTTAATTTCAAGTGTAAACGCCATAGCGTTTTTCAACAGATTTAACATTAGACCATTTTCGGACAGTTACTAAAATAATTGGAACTTTCGGATAAGAAGTGTTCTGAGGGATGCCTGAGTACTTGAAGCCTTTGAAAATGCTAAGATGATAAGGAAAGTAAAAATGTGGAAGCGATAGCCCAATCCCTGCTTATTGTCGATATCATGAATTCTCATCTTCAGTATGCGGAAAATAAACCATTTTCTTATGCCGTGTATCGAAATTTGGAAGACAATTTAAAAAGAAAAATAACCTTACATGTTATTAATCCAGATGTTGCCTTCTTCTGCTTTACTTGAGGACAGAAGGGAAACAACAAAAGCGAGTGTCCTAACAGGGCCACAACATCAAAGAACCTCTACCAATATTTTGAGGAGCACAGTGACAGCGATCAATATCCATCATCTGGTGGTCAACAGCCTTCCATTGATTTCTTTTCTGGGGAGCAACGAAGCATAAGAATTTGTGATACAGAAGTGTAGTAAAAAGGTCATTTGGATTGTTGATTCTGGTGCTATATGCCACACAATAATCGGTATATTTTGATAAAATATTATGTTGAGCGATATGTTACTAAAAATTGCACCTTATTTCAGTCTCTAAAGTGGGATATATAAATTGTTCCTTACAGGTCGGTGAAAAAATTGAATAAAGAAACTCTGATTGGCATAGGTCGTAAGAATACCTCTTGGTATGAAATTGAAACATTCATACCGGATTTATGTAATTTAGTTAAGGATAAATCATAATATACATGGCATTACAGATTTCATCACATTTGTAATGTGAGTCTTCAATTTTTGATGAAATGAATAAAATGCTTTTCAATGGAAAATTTTGTAGAGTAAGTAATCGCTTACATCTGGTTCATTCAGATGTGTGTGGCCCAATTTCTTCTGAAACTTGAGATAACAAAAAGTATTCTCTTACATTTATTGATGACCTCACTAGATTTGTTATGTTTTTCTAATTGAAAATAAAAATGAAGTAGCTAAACATTTTCAGGCTTACCATAATTTGGTTACAAACTTGTTAAATACAACCATTAAGACCTTAAAATGTGACAATGGTGGTGAACATGTAAGTACCATTTTAAGGATTTTTTTAAAGATCAGGGTACACGAATGAAATATATTATATCTTATAAACCAGAAATGATCATTAAGAACTACTGCAATTTATCATTAAGAACTATTCCTTATGAATTTTGGCATGGGATATAACGCAAGATACATTATTTTAGGGTCTTTGGATCCATTGCTTATGCACATGTTCCTCACCAGCTAAAAAAATTTTTGATTCGCAAAGTGAAAATTTGATTATTGGGTATGGTTACAGACTGTGGAATGAAGAACTTAATAATGTTCTGGATGCAAGGCATGTGATTTTTAATGAATCCTTCTAGAAGGGAGTTACCATTACTGTACCAGAAAAAGGAAATAGAAAACTATTAGAGTTAAGTATTAGAGGAAACTAAAGGAGAAGACAACAAAATGCAAGAGGAACCGAAAGAAACCTAAGTGGTTAGAAGATTATGTGACTAGGAATTTAGAACATGAGAATGAAACAATGTTTACATAAATGGGAGAAATGCTGGTAAACTTTACTGAAATCAAATCGATGGAAGATAACGAACTTAGGGTGAAAGCTGCCAAAATGAACTAGATACGTTAGTAGAAAATAATACTTGATTTTTCGCTTCCGAGGCGTGACGCAGCAGCTCCATTTCATTAAAATTCTTATAAAATATATTCTTAGAAATTTTACGATTTAAAAATGCGCAAAAAATAAGTATATTTGACAATGATTGATATTTTATTTTTGGATTACTCTCTTAAATTGAAATATTTTAACATTTCTATTTTTAATAAAGTTTTATTGATAATTTTTGTAGATAGACATATGTTGCCACGAACTGTTTTGTGGAACTCTTTGAGGCGAACAATTTTGCCATTCATAGTTGTCACCTATCTCTAACCGTCTACGCATCGTAAGCTCAAAAACCATTTCTATGTTTCGTATCACACATTTAAAAAGAAAAATTAGCCTATGTTCATCCTGGATATCCAAGCTATCTCCTCACCAAATTTCGTCGTGATAGTGGTATATCCGTGATCAGGTAGCAAACAGACACATACTTTTTTGCGTTACGCAATTACATATTGGTATGATTTAAACAAGATGATATATCTTATAGATCAATCAGTTTAAAAACATTTATCATCACACTACATTATAAACTCAAAAATATCATAATGACACGTTCAAATATACATTGCATGAATTATATTCCAAAATTATCTCTTTGTAGATTATAGGTAGTTTGCCTTATAGGTAGATTTTAAAAAAGCCTCCAAGAATTAGCTGACCAAAAAAATGCTTCCATTCATTTTTTCAAAATTTTGAATTTTAAGAAACCGGAAGTTTTATTTATTTAGCTTATGGCATTTGTCATACACTTAATACTTTCATAAAAATACATCAACAAAATAAATCAATTAGATATACAGAGAGAAAGGGTCCAAAAAAAGGAAAACATTATTTCTTGGCTAAAACGCAAATCACAGTATTATGTCGGGCGAATTCAGCCATTGAACAGCGCTCACTGATGCTACCAAGAGGTTGTCTTTGCTGCCAGGGAACGCTCTTCGTGGACACTCATATGTTATATGCCGCACAGTTGGAGGGCGGCACCACAATCACACCCGGGCTCCTGTATCAATCCCCACTTACAGAGCATAGCTCCACCCCTACCATAGCCCGTTCGGGCTCTATTTAGTCGGACCCAGGTTCTGCGAGGGAGTTTGAAACCGTGGGGTAGTTTTGGGGGATTAAGCAGAGAGTGCCATACTGGGTAAACTTTCGCTTGCTCCGTGTGATCCATTCAATTCCGCTTTTAAAGTTATGTTCTATCAATTGTTGCGTTGTCTTACCTGCAGGGTTCCTACATTTAAATGTAGGGGATGTCCTTTAAAAACTATTATATCCTGGAGTTAGAAAGGTCTGGGTTTTCTTGTATCTTATTATATTCATAAAGTAAGATTTTTTCCTCACGAAGTTCAGGAGATTCTATATGGGCCACCACCTGCAGCCATTCCGTGGATGTGGATTTAATGCAACCGGAAATCACTATCATGCTCTGATTCAGGACACTATCGACTTTACGAACATGGCAGCTGTTGTCACGTTGATGAACAGTATTCCGCAGTTGAGAAAACCAAGTTAAGAGCTGAGATGCGTAAAGTAGTGGGATCGACCCCCCCAGGTTGAGTCCCTCAATTTGTGGAGTATGTTATTGCGTGCCCTTAATTTTGCTAACAACTTAGATGTTTATTATAGGAGAGTGTGCGGTACAAAATCACGCCTAGATACTTTAGATGGAGATTATGTGGTAGGGGTATGCCATCACAAATTACACAGTCATTTGAACCGTTCTATTATTTAGGTGGAAGAGACATGATTCGGTTTTAGTTGTACTGAGGGTCAGCTGCCACTGTCTAAAGTATTCCGCGAGAGTGTTAAGGCCAGTGGATAGTTCATCTTTAATGTAATTTGTGTCATTATGTTGGACTGCGAGGGTCAGGTCATCTGCGTACCCAAACTTGCGTGCACATGTGCTCGGAATGTCAGAGATGTAGATATTAAAGAGGAGCCAGTACCGAACCTTGGAGACCATCATTCAAGACTCTTGATTTGTTCACCTTATTATCCATTACTACTTGGAACAGTCTACATGATATATTATTTATAAGCGTTGTTATCTTCTTGCTCTTAGTGACCTTCAAATGTTTGTACAATAACCCCGCTGTCCATACCGTATCATATGCCGCAGTGAGGTCTATAAATACCACCCATGTTTTCTTTCTCTCTTCGTATCCTCTTGCAATGTTCGTGGTTAGTGCCAACACCTGATCCTTGCAGCTGCAATTTGGCCGGAAACCAGCTCGCTCTATTGGTAGTGTGTTCAGAACCAATGGACAGATTCTATTATAAATTAGACGTTCTAATAGTTTATAAGTAACACTTAGTACAGAAACTGGTCTGTAGCTCTCAGGGAGGTCAGTAGGCTTCCCTGGTTTGAGAATAGTGATGATTTTTGATCTTTCATACTCCTTAAACAGTCTTTGGAAATTAAGGATATCGGAGAAAAATGCAGTCAGTAAGTACATTGTGCGCTTACCACAGTGTGTTAGGAACTCAGGGTGAATATTGTTAAAACCGGGCGCCTTCCCGTTTTTCATAGATTTGACAGCAGCTTCTATTTCAGTAACGGTGAATTTATCTGATAAAGTTTCTACTGATTTGAGACAACGTTTCAAATTCGTAAATTAGCTTTCAACCCTAGTGGAGTGTGTCCTTCAGTGCTATAAACATGTCAACAATACGTTTGGCGATTTGGTCACCATTGATGTTAGGAGGGTTGCTGTTGGTAAGTAAGTCGGCGCCAGGTTTCTTCAGTAGGCTCCAAGCTTTCCTGAGAGAGTATTTTAAATTTAAGTTCCTGGTAGTTTCATTCAATTTCTCTTTTCCAGCCTCATCGAGATTTTGCAGTAAAGCACCTGCAAAGTCTGCTTTGGCATTCTTCATGTAATCTGCGCACTAGCTTCACTCCAGAACGGTATATATTCCTTACTCACCCCTCCTAATATATGTGTCTTGGCTGTTGTTATGACCATTTTTACAAATTTGTGATAGTTCTCTGTCTTTGGAGTGATGAATCGAATATTTGAATCAAAATCCGAAGTATAATTTGACCAGTTCGCCTTAGCAAAGTTCCATCTTGGATACTGGGAGCTTCTAACAATCGGGATTTGTGTTCCCACTACCAGGAATACAAGTCGATGTTGGCTATGTAGGAAGTTCCTTGTGAGAACGGTACGGGCGACAGGCACTGGTTGGTTTTGTTGGTCAACAGACACAAAACACAGGTCTGGGTTTGTCTCAGACTTCCAATTTGCTGATCGGAACGTGCATTGTTGTTTGGAATTAAATATAAGGCGCGTATTCATAGCCTCAGACCATTGCACCAGCTTCCACCTATTATCATCACTTTATCTGTACTTCCATTGGGTATGATGGCTATTGAAGTCCCCTGCATACAAGATTGGATGAGTTCCAGATGGTAGTGGTGTGTATGGCGAGAAGTAGAGAGTGGTTTGTACACATTTACTATTTTTAACCCAGCTGCTATTATAATCACAGTGAAAATATTATTAGTCTGCTAGGATGAGATAAAGTTTACATTTTCTATTTTTTTCCGAACGTACGTAGCTGTGTCATATTGGAAATAATACGTGTCACCCATTACTTTATATTAATTGATTTTCCCTCTTTTCTGGAGCTGTGATTTGTCTGGAGCTAGCGTGTGTTTCTTGTAGTAGGACTACATCTATATTACGTTCCAAAAGCAATTTTGAGAGACATTCGCTCTTTGACTTGCTGATGCCTTCAACATTTAATTAGCAGATTCACTAAGAAAGGTCTTAGTGAGAGACCAAGAGTCTTTGTCTGGTGGTTCTTAAGAACAGAATTTGAAATTTTAGCATTCATAGTGTATGTATCCAGGAGGTCGAAAAGACGGTCTGAATTTCCTATAGTGGTACATCGTCAGCGTTACCCAGGGGTCACAACGTGGAGGTGGTTTACCAATGTCCTAGTTGCGGCATGGTTCTCTTCTTGTTGCAACTACCCCTTGTCCATTCAAATGAACCCATACACACATACGATATTGGATATTAACGCCAAAATTTGAAAATAAACTCTCCTGGAGATAATTCGCAAAGTTACGATAAGACTTCAATTTTTTTGACCGATTACAATATTTTTCTTACACATTTTGGGTAATTGGAAAGTAAAAAAGTAATAAACATAGCTATAGAAACAAGGATTGTACATCCATCCAAATTCTAATTATCCTGTGAACTTAACCCACCTTACATTATATAATATAATATTGTGNTGGCAGGACGTGCATTGCATGGTTTGGCAACTGGATTTGCAACGGTGTTAGTGCCTCGCTATTGTGAGGAGGTGAGAAAGCATTTCCAATATTGATTGATTTTGTGTTGACAAAAAAGCCGAAAAAAAGGTTTAGGTTAATCGCTTCCAATTCATAAAAGAAAAAGGTATTATGTTGTATATTGATATAAATGTTGAGTCATTATCCAAGATTGTGTGTTCAAACCCCTATCATTGATTTAACAAACAAATTTTGATGGAGCGTAATACTTTTTCAGTGACAGTAAAACTCTTTTTTTAACCGGTCTCCAAACAACCTCCCAATCCCGCAGAACATTATTTTCTTATCTCTTTCAGCTTAAAATATATGGCAGGTAGATACTTAAATAGTGATTGTCTGACGGGCTCTGCTAAAACGTTTCTGGAAAGTAAAGCGAGGCGACGCGACGTTAGGTATGCGACGTGATTTGTGTTGTGGCGAGCAGTAAAGAACAGCCGAAGGGAATTCGCCAGATCGATTCCCTCTTGCTTTTGAGTTTATTTTTCTGTGAATCGGTATTTTATGCGTGCGTTTATGAATAAATATATGTACATAACAGTACAATAAAATGAGTAACAATAACGTATCATATGCTTGTATATTCGAGTTAACATGATAAAATTGTAATCATTTTTTGAACGAAATTAGATTTTCCACAAGAACCTTGGATTTGCCGGCCAAACGGTTTAGATGGGTTCTTTTATAAGTGAGATATTAATTTCTCGTAAAAACATCTACAAGTTTACCCATTTCAGACCGTTAATATTGCGAAAAATATCCATTGCCGTGCTATGTCTACGTGAATGTATATTCAAACTCGCGTGCGCTAGCTAGAGGGCTTAAGTCCCCCAGAGCATATGGGGCTGAGTCCATGCCAAGCCATCTAGAGCAATAAACCTTATTGCTAGATTAAAATGATTCAACGCGTAGACCATCGTACACGGAGTGCACCCAGTAACACCTAATCTAAAAGCAGAAATCTTAAGTTATCTAATTTTGTTTCGGTAACATATAATTCTTTGCAATAGAAATATACAGAAAACACCTGGTTTATTATACATAATTACTTTCATGAATAATTTTCAAATGATAGTATGTATTCCTCATCTCTCTCTCTCTCTCTCGTGAACATTCTACAATATTTTTCTCCAAGTTGTTAGTATATTAATACCAACGTTACCAATTGTATTTTTAAGAAATAACTTGTATGTAGATCTTATGTTTTCCCACATTCAGCATGAATTTTATTATTACCAATAAATAAAACACCTCTTTCACATTTTTGCATTAATCGTGCANATGCGTATGACCATGTGGTGGACAATAAAACAATTTACCCTCTGGAAGCAAGCAAGGGACCATCCCATCAATTCCGATCAAGGAACTAAGGTAGAGGCGAATTTAACACTTCAACATACTCCTGACGATAAAAAAAATAGTTCGACATGTGTTGTAGTATTAACAAATACCAAAAAATAATGTATTAAATAAAACATAGAAAAGTCATTTCACAAGAACGTATTATTATCAAGCTATAGACCATACGGAAAATATTGTTGATAATTTGTAACTATTAAATAACACTAAATTGGCTAATAATTATATCAGTTGATGCCGTCTCTAGGCAAGATCTTTATAAAAAATCCACCTCTACCTGAATGAAAACCGGAGAAAAACCCGGGCCAGGATAAGGCTACAGAATTAATGTACAAAACAACTGAATTTACATTGAGTACATAAACAACTAAATTTATATAAATAATAAGACATAATACTAGCATGCAGGAAAATATGGAAATTATATAGCATGCAGGAATTATATAGAACGATTCCCGAATGATATGGCCCTTTTTGGCAAAGCGCGGTTGACACTCTCGAACGATGGATATTATTCCTATTGCGAGTATTGTGTTCGTGAACAAAACTGTGTTGTATAAAACAAAGGTGGTGCTTCAGTAATTCGATCTTAACAAACACGACCTCAGGACATCGCAAATTTGTTTAATTCTTACTTCTCAGAAGTAGGTAAAATAACGAACTCAACATCTCTAAATCTATGTCCAAAAATTATATCCTTTCACAATCCCAATTCTATGTTCACTTCCGAAACTAACGCCAGTGAAGTCATCAGCTTATTAAAAATCAAATTTTCTACAGCTATAGATGATATACCCGAGTACAAACTGCGTATGACCACGTGGGGGACAATAAACTAATTTACTCTCCGCAGGCAAGCAACGGACCATCCCATCAATCCCGATCAAGGGGCACTAAGGCAGAGACGGATTCAAAACTTTCCGTAAAAATTCCTAGATAAGATAAAAAGTTAGCTGCGAGTTATAATACTAATAGAATGTCAATATGTTTGTAATTTAACGCAAAAATTTACATGTACAAATTATTATCGAACTATAGATTATTCTGAGTATAGTGTTTAAAAATCATAAGAGTTGAAAAAACACTAAGTTCACGATTTATTGTTACAATAAACACGCCCCTAGACAAAGTCTAGAGAACCTGTATAAGAAATCCGCCTCTACCCGAAGGAAAAACGGAGAAAAACCCGGGCCATGTGTTATATGAATCATATAACACAACAATCATTCAAGAAAATAGTTTTTGAAATTTTTATAAGTTATTTTAAAAGTACAACAGCAATGGCATGATAAAGTACAACACGGATTTAACTTTTATTAAAATCAATAAATTCTTTTACAGTGTAGAAGCACTGGTGCAGGAGGTAGTTTTTAACCGCGGATTTGAAGAGATTCAATTTCATAATATCTTTTATATTCTTGGCAGGGAATTAAATAGAACGATTCCCGAATGATATGGTCCTTTTTGGCAAAGAGTTGTTGACACTCTAGGGCGATGAATATTATTACTATTTCGAGTATTGTGTTCGTGAACGAGACTGTTTCGTATGAAGCAAGGGTGCTTCCTGCTCATTTTTAGGTAATACCAGCTCATTATCAAGAAAAATGAGTGAATGTGTAAGTAACAGATAGTGACTGAACAGCAAGAGGCAACCAGCCTGATGCTGTCGTTACAGAAGTGACAAAGTCACTAAGCGAATTTTTTTAAGGATCCAATGAAATCCCGCAGAAAAACGTAGCTTAGTATGTGTATGAAATAACCGTGCAAATTTGCGATCCAATGAGAAATAATGTCATAAATATAAGAACAATTGCCAAGTATCATAATTATTAAATTTTTAATTCGGTTTGGTACCCGTGTTTACTGCACTAAAATCAAAATCTTCCGTGATGTGTTTCGGTATCCGATCACCATCCTATGTCATTCTTTTGAGTAGTTATTCCCCGGGTACGCATAAATGCAATCCTGTTGCTTTAAATTATTTTCTTTTAGATTATGACCTGACCTAACCCTATACATTATTTAGCTATTTTTGAATTTTACTTGTATCGTAACGTAACCTACTCGATATTAATTAGAGTTGTCCCAAAACCAGTTGAACGTAATTTCGATATTAGTGACCGTTGGAACTTGACTTTTTATCATTCTTTCGACTTAAAATACATTCTGCGGTATTGCAGTCTGCCTAAAAGTGAGTCTCATATTATTTTAGTGTTTAATTTATAAACATCATTAAATTTTATGAAGTCTGTGGTTTTATATATTTTTTGTGATGTAGCGTATTGTATTGTTTTGAAATCTAAAACACTCGCAAATCTCCAATGATATACTTAAATGTATAAAAGATAACAAAGAATAATTTTAGAACTTTTGGTTACAGATAGCGGAGGTTGCTATCCGTGGAATGCTGGGAGCGTTTCTCGATTTCAGTATGTGCAACGGCGTCCTACTGGCGTATGCCTTGGGCCTGGGCCTGCCCTATGCTCTGCTGTCGCTCATCTGTGCAGCCGTTCCTCTTGTCTTCGCCGCCACTTTCGTCTTCATGCCCGAGTCCCCGGTAAGTACTTCTGTGCAACAAACTTCTTTTTTCCTGGGATAGTTTTGTGGCGTCATGCTTTCTTGGCTCAACGTACGTCTAGAGAAATATCATAATTTTCAATTAAGAGTTGTTGTTTTTCGCATCCGTGGCGGATATTACTAAATCCATATATTGCGTAATGAGCATAAAGTTCCCATAATTTTTCGATACAATATTCTTTTGTAGTGGATATAATTAATTACTATCAAATTGAACGAGTTCACTGAATACTGCAGTGTGCTTTCTAAGCAGAAGCGTGTTATTTTGCAGACATGATTTCTGAACATTAGTTGAATTACTGGTAATGTTCTCCCAGGGAATTCCACCTTAACGTATCATTGTCCGTAAGGGTAGAGAGGATTTGCGTCGGGCAATGATATTGAGGGCTATGCCGGCAGTAGCACACCTAATGGCAGGGTCTGCCAATCCGGAAAGGTCTACACAGAGGCTCCAGGCAAAGTGTTTTCCACAACGGTCTTTCATTCATAACCCTACCTTTGATCCTTAACTTACCCTAACCAACCCCAAAGTGTAAGACGACCTGTGCAGATGGGATGCATGGCATATGGGAGATATGTCGCAATCAGGGCCCTAGGATACCTGGCGACATCCCTTACCTAGGAATGCGGGGTGTCCCTAGGCGGACACAGAGCTTCTCTAGCTATACTCAAAGTCAGGATACTTTGCTTATAATTATAAATTACTCAATATTGCTGTCTTAAACAAATTGCCAATCTCTACGAAACAAATCATTGAAACTCACTCGCGAAAATTTCAAGGAAAGCGTAGTAGGAAAATTTAATGAAAGCGTGGTCACAGATAATTTAAGTAATATCCAAATAAATAATAATAATAAATTTAGTCAAAAAAACAGTACAAACTGCGTATGACCACGTGAAGGACAGCAAACTAATTTTAATCTCCGGAAGTAAACAAGGGACCATCCCATCAATTCCGATCAAGGGCCCTAAGGCACAGGCGGATTCAAAAATTTCAGCAAAAATTCCTAGATTAGATAAAAAGTTAGCTGCGAGTTATAATACTGATAAAATGTCAATATGTTTGTAATTTAACACAACAAATTTACATGTACAAATTATTATCGAACTACAGATTATTCTGAGTATAGTGTTTAAAAATCACAAGAATTGAAATAACACTAAATTCACGATTTATTATTACAATAAACATACCCCTAGACAAGCCTAGAGAACCTGTATAAGAAATCCGCCTCTACCCGAAGGAAAACCGGAGTAAAACCCGGGCCAGGATGGGGCTACAAAATTAATGTACACAACCGTGCCAAAGTTGACTGCAAATATTAATGGAAGTCACAAAAGCCACAATCTGTTTTGTTTTTCATTTTATTTAGTCCTTCTGGCCTCCGTGTATTCATGGCATTGCAAAACAACGATCTCTTTTTTATCTCTTATATATTTCTCTTTTCACGCCTTACGCTGCACAACTTATCCGTTGTTGTGACATAAAGAAACAAATATAAACGTAGGCTTCCGCGGCCGGAGTCAGTACGAACTTGTTTGTCCAGGACAAACAGCGTCTTAGTAGATAAAACTACCAACGTTTCGGCCATCGTGCTGTGGCCTTCTTCAGGGCAATGTCAGAGTCGTACAGACAAGTTGTGTAAATCACTTGTCAAAGTTAAAGACATGTTACTCCCTCTGGCGTCGGTTGGTATTTATTCCATAGATTGTAGTTGCGGTCGCAAATATATTGGAGAAACTGGACGAACTGTGGAAGAGAGAATGAGGGAATATATTCGACATTTTAAGTACGGTAGGACAACCAAATCAGCCGTGGCTAAAGAGGATCGTTGGTGGCCCAGACAGATCAAAGAAGTCATAGAGTTGCCAGAACACCGAACAATCTTAATGTTGATCATGGCTTGATCGTGAGCAGCGCCTGGAGTTGGGTACTAACTACTCCTGAGTGCTCCACAGCGCTCGGGCGCCAAGTGCAGAGTGACCCGCTCCGCCCGGCGCTGATTGGCCACCACTCTCGGCGAATCTGGATGATGCGCCCCAACGGAACCTATATAACCTACGTGTGACTCGTTCGACCTCGCAGAGTACAAGAGTANCGAATCGATATAAAAGACGCGTGACTCGTTCGACCTCGCAGAGTTCGACAGCGAGTTAGGACTATGACTCTGACATTGCCCTGAAGAAGGACATAGCATGATGGCCGAAACGTTGGTAGTTTTATCTACAAAGACGCGGTTTGTCCCGGACAAACAAGTTCATATAAAGAAATAAGTTAATAACACACCAAACAAAGACACAAAGTATTCGTTCCACACGATCAATGCAGAAAGAAAAAAAGAGCACCACGAGAGCAAGTGAATAGAGTGATGTTGGTTATACATTTCGAATATCTTGCCAACAGAACGCGAGGTACCCTTATTATTACTCTTATGGACGAAGGCAAAGTCAAAGCATTGGCTACATTGAGTACAGGTTCTATACCAACATCATTCCAGTTAGACTGACAATAAATAAATAGATATATACATAATTTACCGCCAAGAGAGCTGTTACAAACTGCGTATGACCACAGTGAGGACAATAAAGTAATTTACGGCAACTAATTCAAAATAAACTAATGAACACAGTGCATTTCCGCTCACGTTTTTTTCTTGAGTTGAATTTCTCGAAGCAAAGTATGATTACTTTTACAATGCTCGTGGGAATCATATAGATTCTGAGAAAAATAAAAACAATCCGGAGA
>NNCF01130439.1:0-11491 GCA_002313205.1 Laupala kohalensis
GCTACTAAACGGCCCTGAGCTACATTTTGCCTGAGGTTCGAACTTGGATAGTTACACCATTTGTATTAATATTGCAAAACAAGCTTATATAACCAGTGGGATCAGAAAATAATAATATATATAACCATATAGATTATAACATGGATGTAGGGCAAATCATAATGCAAACAATAGTTATAATAAAACTGAATTGTGTACATACAAATAACAACTACAGAGTTATATTAAATACATTTAAGAAGGTTTATTTTACATAGCCAAGTTGAAGGTAGCCTTAACATATATAATAATTATTTTTTCAGAAATACTATTGTTATAAAATGTTACACAATATTAATAATTATTTAAGCTTATGTTAATAGATATTTAAGTTAGTTTTTTTAATTAAACAACTTTTATGTCCTTAATTTAGGAAAAATATATATAAAGTAATATATATTTTAAAGTTAAAAATACACTAAAGCAGCGTAATCTTATGTTGCTATTTTTTTTCCTTTGCTGTGGTTTACCTTATGCGCCTATGTCGTAATGTTTTTCTGCAGCAGGTTGTATGTTATATATTAGAAACTATCATTGAATTCTTGTATACTGTACTAAAGATTATGTCGTAATAATTGTTTAAGCTTCTTTTCTAAATGAGTCCAGTGTATGAATGTTTTTGAGATTGGTGGTAATACAATCTATAGTTGAATAATCAGAAATACAATCTTTTATCATCAACACTTATACAACTAGTTTCTTAAAAACTCCATTTAATTGAAGTAACCCAGGATAGATTATATGATTTTGCTATTATTCGTAACTATTGATAATATTATATATAATAATTTGTAAGAAGTTAGTCCATATCTTATTAGGAAAGTAGTACTGTCTTAAAATACTTCGGCATAATACTCTACTCTCATTAACCCACGTTAATTACACAGCAGAATCTATAAAACAAAAATTCAGACGTGTATTAATGGTATTTTTAACATTTCTGAACTATAATGAGTTTCTCTGAACATTGGAATTAATAAAAACCATTTTACATATTGGCACTAATTTACGTCATAATACACCCTGTACCTAGAATTCCGATAAATGAGTGTTATTTTCTAATCTTTAAGTAATTATAATATTTTGCACCTGCTTTTAAAATGACAAACTCGCAAGTAACATCAATGGGACAACGAAATCTTCAATGGGAAACATTTTTTCTATATAAAACGGTATATGTTTAACTAATATTTCTTAAAATAACTTCAACTACCCTTAACTAACAAGAAAAAATACCAAATGACACAACTGAACAAGCAATGTCTAAACAACGTTTTAAAAATACTTTGTACATTTCTCCTAACATTTTATTTTTCAGCCATGTCTTCCAAGAGACACTCCAAGGTTGGTACAAAGTTCAAAGTTAGGCTTTTGTTTCTGGAATCTAAACAAGATGGCGATGTTTCTGCCTTTGAGAAATGTAACATGGGAATGTGGATTTGTGGAAATGAATTCCTCGTAATTTCTTCGAGTCTATCCCTCTTCTCTGGTTTTTCGTATTTTTTAAATGTACTGTGGAAGAAAGTTTATTATAAAAGCGTTTTGTTGGAACTAAAAAGTAGTATATTTATTATACCTGTGAACTGAAGATACATTGACTTTTATGCATTTATTATAGATCGTGATAAAATGCCTTCAATGCGTTTGAATGATCACGCTGCTCACTTTATGTGCTCAGTTGGCAACTTATATGAACAAAAGGAATTGACTGATTGCATAATAATTACAAAGGGAGGATCGATTGATGCACATAAGATTATTTTATCAGTGCACAGTCCCTATATAAAGGTAGGTGCAACGGAATTTTCCCTATTCTCTAAACCTTTGTTCTATAAATTGTTAGGTTATGTAACAATTTTTCTGGCTGGTAAATTTTTACTTGTTTATAATTGCTTTTGATGGATTTGAATAAGTATTTGAAACAATTAAATGTGCTTTTTGATGACTATACCTCCTTATTTATTATGAATATGTCTGTGTTAGTGGAAGTTGTAACTTAGTTACTACAAATGTGAGTTAAGTAACTTAGGCGATATCTGTTTAATTATCAAAATCATTGGATGATGAGTGAAACATTTCTTATATGCATTAACTATATTACTGTTTTAGTGCATTGTGTCCGAGATTTTTTAATTTAAGAATAGTTTAGTTCAAGGTAATGTGAAGGTTCACAGCAGATGAATCCATGAAGTCTTCCTGAATATATGTTTGCTTACTAATTCATTTTTCTCGAAACATTCTATTTCATGCAATCAATCCAGTTTCTTAATAACGTGCAATTCTTTCAAGAAACTTTCATATTAAAATGCTTTTTTTAACTACCCATGTGTGTCAAATGTTTTTTGTTTTTAATTTGTTTTATATTTATATATGTATTTATTGCTAAGGAAATATAAACAAATGCGTGAAATTAAATTTAAATAAGTTATTTCTTGTAAAATGGTCTTGGATATGGCAGGGTGCTCTTGCTGTTCACTCACTGTTCCCACAATGGTTCTATGAGTATGACTGGGATCATCAAATACAGGAATATTTTGTGTATTTCAGTGAACTATACAGTTGTTTTCTCCATATTAGTCAAGGAGCATGCAGATAAGTTGTAAATACGTAAAAATTGATATTTTGGATAAGGCGAGATATTATGGAACATTTTGTACTAAAAAAAAGTTTGTTCACAATATCCATCACAACATATCCTACACATGATTCTTCTTTAGTTTTTGTTCAAATGATATAGGCAAATAGGTAAATGGAACAAACTGTATAACCCAATGTAATAGGGTAGTTGTGAATGTATTGTTTGATGTAATGTCTTACAAATAACAAAACGTAGAACTATCCATGCTCACAGACATGGTTTTGGGCTTATATTGCAACCATTTTTGTGTAGCATATCAGAGAAAGGGCAAATCTATGTAAATTTACTTTTGAACTAATGTTGGTTTTATCAGAAATATTAAAACACTCAACATTTCCTGAAGTTATTTCATTAAAACCATGACATAGCATTTTACACATAAGAATGGTATAAACACCATTTCTTTCACAGTCAACTACTGCAAAGGATGGATATATGAGCCACTGTTGAAGAGCAATGAGTAAAATCATTTTATAGAGCATTTCATACGTTAAAGTTTGATTTTGTTTGATCATTAATAATTCATTTATTTATTTTTCTGTTTCAAAACATTTATCTTTTCTTTACCAAAAGATTAAAAATACCTCTACTGGACACATTTACAAGAATTGTGAATTCTTGTTCTACATCAAGTTTGGGTAAAATTTAGATTTTATCTCATTGTGCCTAGGCATCATTTTATTTTATTTTTTTAAACTTGGCAACTGCTGACACTTTTCCAATTTGATTTTTTGGTTGTCCATTATTTTGAAATAGTTTGGGGCATATATTAGATAGTGAAGTTGAGTCTTCTGTTTTCATTAGAAACTGAAACAAAGGGTCCCCAAGCATATCTGATTTACTCTACTCTTGACCATTATACTAGTTTTATTAGTAGGCTGACCACCTTAGATTTGTTTATTTAGTAGTCGAGGTAATACTACAAAGCTAACATTGGCTTAAGTATAAGACATAAGGACTCAAAAATCCATTCATAATGAGTAATATGAACATTACGTATAGCAATATTATTTACAACCATGTGTAACCAAAAGCCCAGTTTCTTATTTGTAGGGCGTTTACATATTTTCGAGTTAGGAATCAATGCTATCACAAGACAATATTAAAATACAATTTTCTCTATTAAGAAATTACAAAAACGAGTTAAAATAATTATAATAAATACAGTTTCTGATCAGACATTTTGTGGATTGGTAAACAAGGAAAGATGTGAGTACACAACACATTTCATTTGCTAATATGTGGTTAATTAGCACTTAAATTGTGCTCACAACAGCCAACTCAGTTTTTGCAGACACAAAAAGCTTGCACACACTATTTAGGAATAATTTTAAAATTGTTTCACAGATTCATTGGCATATGTGTGTTAATACTCAGTTTAATGTAAAACATGAACACATTTATATTTTAACTGAACATAGTATTCTTTAAAACTAATATATTTTACTGATTTGTTTTATACTGTTTCTTATTGAAGTTGCACTAACCAATTATGTTCTATGGGTACATTTATGTACTACTGCTCGTTGACATACATTTCTTTCAGTATTAGTACAAGCGAGATTTTTCATCATTTGAAATAATGTCTGTACATTGTTGAAGCTGTTTCTACCAATTCTATATCAATAAAACTACATTTTATTTCTTTTTGATGAAAACAATTTTTGAGGAAGTAATGTAAATAATAGCATCATATTAGAGACAAGCATACTTTTCTATTTGTAGTGTTGTGATGCATTTATCTTTCTTTTAGTTATGACTTATTATTGGTTTTTTATAATCTTTGATGCATTGACCATATTATTTCTATTAATGCAAACTAATTTTTTAGTATTTAGACATGTTGTAGATTTTTCTGGTACAATAAATGAGCTATGGGTTCATACACTGTTTGAATTTTGAATTTTTCTCTCTCATTACCTCACTAAACCATTTATGTTACATACAGATTGCCAGATGTTCTATTAAATTAGGATTTTTCAGTGTTATATTTTTGTCCTATATTAGAAAATGGTCCATAATATAAACATTTTCAGGATTTTGATTCTTTCCAAAATTCCTGAAAAATGTATAGTAACAGTCTGCATACATAAATGACACACTCGTTTAAGAGAAGTGGATTTATAAAGTTTATAGAATTTAGAATTGATCTAATCTCGAAACCCTATTGCATAATAATTTGTGGGTTAGTTTTTGCCAGGGTCTTGACCATTGATTTATTTTATTATATTAAATATTATATGTCTTATATTTATAATATAAGTTTTATATTACATTTTGCAATCTTCATTTATTCTTATTACTGTGTTGAACATCGCCATTTATGCAACAATGCAAGTGCTTACTTGTACAGTACTGTTCTGGGTATTTATAGGTATTTGGGCTATAATTATAGTGTGATTTCTTTATTAGTTTTGAATGTACCACCATATAACATGATTTCATTGAAAATTTCCCTTCAAAAAATATAATTGTAGACTTACTTGTTAAATAAAGTAACTTTCTTGACTATGTCAATTGCAACAGAATCCTACATGGCAACTTTTTTTCTTCATGTTGGCATTGTATCCTTATGCTATCCACCAAAGTGTATGCCAATACTTGAAAATGCTACATATTTAGATAAAATTCTGTCTTTTATTCAGTGCAATGCAAACCATTAATGTAGTATCAGTTTTTGAATTAAAAATAACATGTGGTAGGAACTTTTATAAACCAAAGAAGCATAATTGTGATTTAAGTTATTTGGGCATCATTTCAAAAATTTTTTGAAATATGACTTTTCCCACTTGATATTTGATTTTATATCAGTATGTTAAACTTTGTTTTTCATTTACTTTCTGTGTGTTAATACTTGTTTTTAGTACTTCAAGGAAAAGTTATCCTTTTGTTGAAATTTATGTACAGCTTGAGGTCCCAAAGAAATATATAAATTCTTTACTCTGTCATTTATGGTAGATTATCGCATTATATATTGAGATTTTTATAATCTTACATCACACTTTTTAAAGTTATTAAAAAGTATCCTGTTTATTTTTTTGTCAGTCTGATTTTCATAAGAAGGTACTTTTTTAGATGATGTGTGAACATGATATTAACACATTTTGTGTAAGTTTTTCAATCATAACATATAATTAATGTAGAAGTGTATTGAGTCTGAATTTTAGAAATGATTTTATTTTCTTGACTAGTTCTTAGAAAAAGGAATTATAAATACGGGTCATTACATTCTAAACAATCAATACAGACTAAGAGAATTGTAGACTGAAAGCCACTATTTTCGAGAGAATTTTTTATTTATTGAGTTTCCTGTAGCTTTGTCTTATAACTCTTCAGCTTCTGAATAATTAATAAACATGAGACATGGAAACGATTTAATATAATCATTTAATGATTATACTATATATATAATTAGAGTAATAAACCAATTACATTCTCATTTCTTTGTGTGAAAAGATATCCTTGTGTTCAAAACATACTGAGTTGTCAATGATTAGTAAATTATACATATAATAAATCTATGATAAGGAAGCATATTGATAATAAAAATTGCCTAGTGTTGTATATTGGTAAAAATTGCCATGGTACTACCATGTTATGCATTTGCAATACACAGGATTCCAATTAGAGGGAATTGCTTCGGGTTTCTTCTTTTCTTGGACGAGAATAAATATTGAATAAGACACATAACCACCATCACATTATTATTATTCTAAAACTGTTTTTCAAAATAATACCCTTTATATTTAGTATTTATTTGTTTTGTGTGTTTATTTTTAATTTCTAATGCTTTTGACTTTCTCTACCCCCTTTTATATGATAATTTTATTTTATCTTTCTAAACAGAAGCTGTTGATGAATGATGGTGAGATGACAATTTTTACTTTTAAAGAAGTTGAACACAATATAATGAAACTGATTTTTGATATGATGTATTATGGAGAAGCTGATGTACGTGATTCTGATGTGACTCTCTTCACAGAAACTGCAAACATGTTACAGATTACATCATTAAGGTGTGCTTCTCTAAATGTAAGTTTCTTTATGCAGAGTGTGTATATAGAATGTCGAATCTCCTTTTTAATGTCTTGGNGAAATGTAAGTTTCTTTATGCAGAGTGAGTATATAGAATGTCGAATCTCCTTTTTAATGTCTTGGGTTTCTAGCTTTCAGAGACTTTTCTCATGATGAACACTAGTGAGGCCAACAATGCTCCTTCATGTGAAGTGAATCTGTTGAAGAACAATGAAAGGTATTTGCCTGTTCAAGAAAATGGGGTAATGTGTAACCAAGATGTAGTTTATGAAAGAGAAGGCAGAAGTAATTCTGGTTTCGATCACACTGACCTGCAATCGATACATTCTCCTGAGAGAGAAGAAAGAAATATTTTAAAGAATATATCAGGAAAAATGAACTATGATCATCCAAATGGCAGGATTCCCAATTTTTGGGATGTAGCAAAGATTGAAGATTGTACAGGTGAAGAAGATTTGCAGGATGTGTTAAATCCTGTTACTTTTGTAGCTGTTCCTTCAGTATCTGTGAAAAGTGAGGAAGTTGATGATGAACAAAGCACCTCATGTATCAGTGATTTAGAATTGAGAAATCCCCTTGAAGAATACACACATGATTTTGACACAAGTAATAAAGTAAGTTTTAAGCGGGAACAGGAATTTCTATTTGAATCACAAATGAAGATGGAGAAAAGAGAAGTGATTGCTGATGATGAACCAATGAAAGACCACTCAGGTTCAAACAATGTCCCTTTCATTCAGGAAATGCAGCAATCCTTTAATGAGTCGTCAACAAATTTTGCAGATAATATATTGACAGACATTGAACCAATGGAAAGCGTACATGTCATTTCTGTTTTCAATGATGACTGTAATGTTGAAGGAACAGAAGACTTGAAAGTAAAATTTGAATCAATCTGTGAAATTTCTGAATTTAATTTGAAAGAAGAAAAATCATTTGATACTGATCTTGATATTGGAAATACTGAAGATATTGAACCACTGTCATTGAAGCTGAAGTGTGAGGCAGTAAATTGTGGAGAAGAGGAATCATCTCTTATTGGTTGTCAACATGATATGAACCAAGGATTAGATAGTGCATGCACCGGTAAATTTAAAATGAAGGAGGCGAGAGTTGTATTACAGGAAATCGAATCCCTTGATGCAAAGGATAAGGACAGTAAAATTTCGGGTAAGGCATTTTTAATTTTTATTTTTTTGAAATGTTTTTTTTTCTCAATTAAGAAAAACATGATAGAAACCATAATTACCAATCTTCTTTCAATAATTAACCATGACTGAACAGGTACACCATAAGGAATTTTTAAGTTTTGGGTTAAGCTGTCTGTCAAATCGTTCAATGTGATTATTATAATACTAAGATAATTTTACCCAACTTTTCTTTTATTAGAAATAATCACTCTCTTACCCCATGTAGTGCAATGATTAGAGGGAAGAAATGACATTATGGGATATAAATAGTGGCTTCAGACTATTGTCACATTTACGTGACAGTGGAATTAGAACTGAATACCAACGTAGCCAAGTCATCTGTCTCAAATATGACTACCCGTTATGAAGCGAAAAAGTTGATGAATCAGATATTTTTCATTATATAGAAATGTTGAGAATGTCAAGCTTAATGCTATTAAATTACTCTTTCATATTAACTTCTTAAAGCCATGTGATCATTCATTCCAGTCAGCTACTTCCCAAGAAATAATTTCTTTTTTGTAGTCGTCTTTCTTCTTTACTCTTTATTTCATACTTTAATATGCTTTTTTAGAACCTTTGTGATGTTGTGCAGCTATTTTCCCATAGAAAAATAGCTGCACATTGACAATGAGGTTTGAAGGACTAATGTTAAGATAATTTGGAGTATGAGGAAGGTAGATGAGATGAATTAACTCTGATTCCGATCAAACAATTTAATATGACTTGCAATGTTAAAGTGGAAAAAAATAATGAAGATACACTGTGAGGAGATGATCCGTGAATGGCGGGGTAGCCATGCGTCGAATGGCTCGCCTGATGACACTTTGTAAGTAAGCCGACCGGTGACTATTGGCGGCGACTGAGCCCTCTGTCGTGGCTCGCCTGGATGATGTGATGAGCGTGAGAGCAATTGCTAGCAAGTAAGATGGGTTGCGGACTGACGCTTGCCCAGCCAGATTGAATAGTGACTCACTGCTGGAGAGTATGCCTGCTAACGAGGCGAGTGAGTGCTGCAGTCCGACTGGTGGAGAGCAAATGATGATTGCAAGGCTGTTGATGAGTGCGAGTGCCGCCTCAGGTCGAGTGCGGACTACTGACTGACTGCAGACGAATGTGGAGCCAACATGGTGTTGCTCGCTTGATGCGAATCGTGCTGCTAGCGCGATGGATGCGCCCATCGACAGCAGCCGGATGTCGTGACGCCTGGCTTATCTTGTCGATCGAAGCGTGACTTCTGGCGGAAGCGACGCCTCGTGGTACACAACTGATAACATAAAAGGGCCCATTTATTTTTCTAAGTCCCACGCTCTGACCAGTTTTGGATCTGTTAGGTTTGCAATGCCTCCCTCCTCTTGCTTTCCCTTCGGCAGGGGAAGTTTCGTTCGACCAATCGTAGGTCACCTTGAAACGGCTCCCATATTTGGAAGACTAATAGTACCGCTGGGATATCGTAACGAGATATAATGTTTCATTACACCGCTATTAAGGAAATATTTTTTATTTTTTTATTATACACATTTTGGACTTCTATAACAAAAATATTCTGTATATTCTTGACTTCAATAAACTTTACCATTCTCTATATTTAAACGACATCTCGAGATTCGTTGTCTCGAGAGGTCTTCATAGGCAATGTAAAAGATATTAGAGTTTCTGTGAAAAACGTTTGCGTAATGCTGTGATAAAATATAGTTTTTAACAGAATTTGAATATAATTGCAGGATATCGTATGGAATTGGTATAATTCGAATCACAAATTACTTATAAATATTCCTATCATTTCTTATATTTATACAAAGAAGTAATGAAATCAAATCTCATTGCCCGCAAATGATGTGTTTTGTCGAAAGTAATTTCACATAATTTGCGATTCTCTGAAGTTTTTCGTCTATGTGAAGAGGAATTAAATAAATATAGAAAACATTTGTCTCAAATATGAACTATTAACACAAAAGTTTAAATCTCGAGTTTCAAATAATATGAAACTACTTAAGGAACAAATAAATTACATCTAGTGACATATTTATCCGCGATATAACAATTTGGTAGTAATCATGCAACCTAAAAAAATAATCAGAGATCAATAATATGAAAACCTCGTTTCATTTCTTACAATATATATTGTTTGCCAAAAAATGTGGCCTTGGGTCAGGATTACTTTAGAAGCAAGTTACTTCATTATTTTGTTAAAATGTCATAACTAAGAAATTTTTAATACTTTACTATGTAATAGACTTTTTAAAACATTTTTACTAGAATACTATTTATATTCAATAAGATTCATAGGATTGGAAACTAGGTATCTGACTGGGACTTAATTAATTTATGTCTTCCTCCCTATTCCTGTCTTAAATGATTACTACGAAAGAAGACCATCTGCAGTTACACATTTAGATGAAAATTTATTTTATTGACTTTAAGAAGAACTTCAGTTTGTAGAATATAGTGTTGAAAATTTTCCCTCTACTAAAATATTATCTACTATCTTGATTCAATTTATTCTCTTATTTGGAGAGAGCTCTTACGAGCTAATATTGGTCATCCCTTTTTGTAAACCATTGCTAGTGATGCCACACTGCAACATTGTGTCGGAATATGATGGCTATTCAGTCTAAGGAGCTCTTGTTAAATGTAAGAATAAAGGAAAACAAGATGCCAAACAAAAATTTAATTTTTATAATTCCTTCCTTGATATATTATCACAAGAAGCACAAACTCTTCGTTTATGATTTACAACCATTTACAATATCTTGTACAACAATTTCAACCTGATTTGGAATTTTGTGTCATGGGAAAATCCCTGTAATTTTGTGACATGATTAATTTAATTCTTTATTTATCCAGAAAATTTTATGAAGTAAAGTCCCATGGAAGTGAATTAGCTACCTCTATATCTGGTAGTTGTTTATTAAAACTTATTTACTTAAATGAAAATGAATGCAGTAGTTACAGTAGTTAATAACTGTTGTAACATATTAGTAATAATATGGTGTATTATTAATGTTACTCATGTTATCACTCAACAATTCTATCGCAAAAGAATTGTAAGTAATTCCTTCAGGCCCAAGCTGTGTTCTTAAAATTATAAAATTTGAAATTGGTAACAAAAAACGCATAAATATATTTGAACATTAGTCCTAGTACATGTTTTTAATTTCTTTTTCGTAGGTACATTATTATGTTGAATGAAACCTCCCCTGCCGAAGTGAAAGCAAGAAGAGAGATCCATTGCAAACCTAACAGATCCAAAGCTGGTCAGAGCGTGGGACTTAGAAAAATAAATGGGCCCTTTTATGTTATCAGTGGTGTACCAGAATAACCAATCAGTGGCGTGGTTGGTCAGTGACGTTTTATAAATAAATAATAAATAAATTTTTTGTCAAAAAACAGTACAAACTGCGTATGACCACATGGAGGACAATAAACTAATTTACTCTCCGGAAGCAAGCAAGTGACCATCCCATCAATTCCGATCAAGGGCCCTAAGGCAGAGGCGGATTCAAAAATTTCAGCAAAAGTTCCTAGATAAGATTAAAAGTTAGCTGCGAGTTATAATACTAATAGAATGTCAATATGTTTGTAATTT
>NNCF01130439.1:12025-22562 GCA_002313205.1 Laupala kohalensis
AAAAAAAATTGTTTGCTTAACTTCCGAGAAAAATTTCAGATTTTGTTTATTTCTTGCAGGATGATATTTAAATAATTAGAATTAAATATAAAAATAAAGTAGTGGTAAAGATGGGTGTCAATTTAGTGATGCCTTATACCATATTTTATTTGTTTAGGTAATTATGTAACCATAAGTATCAGAAGATTGGTTGGCATAACCAATTAAAATAGTCATAAAAATGTTGAATTGGACATTCAAAATAGTTAAAACTAGTTGAAGGTATTACTAATTTTTTCCTATGTTTTCCTCACACACCCAGGGATCCCGTAGCCATGTTGGGATTCTGCCTGTACTAGCGAATAATCTCTTCTGCTTAATTTTTACAAGTCAGTACTAGGCAGTTCTGTGGTTTTCATAGAATCGCTTATTAGATACAGTAGTACTTTACATGTATTTAAAACAACTATGTTGAATTAATGTTGTATCAGGTATATGAACGTTAACAAATGAACAAAGTTTATTGAACTTTCTTAAAATAGTGTGTGTGCTCTTGAAATTATTTTATCTTGTTTTCTTTTTATTTTTTTTATTTCACATTTTTACATCTTTATCAAAATAAGAACTGTATAAACAAATCTAGAAATCCTTGAAATTTATTGGAATTATTCACTGGTACTTTGAAGTATTAAAACTATAAATATTAAACATCACTGGATCAACTATCAGATTTTTAATTATAGACTTCTAATAGCTGTGGAGAGTACAACAAAACTCGCAGAAAAATACAGTAACCACCATTAGATTTGTAATTTTGTTGTGCATAAATAGAAGGAAAAAAATTGGTTTTATGAATGAATAATAATTTTCTAAAACCTGAAATGTTTGAAAAAGCGTGAGATTTTTGCGTGTTTTGCTGATACGTTGAATAAATTTATTTTTATTAAATAAACTAAGAATGACAGAGAATTCTTATTTAAGCGAATGATCAGTGTTTTGTTTGAGATGACATTTATTAATTTCAATCCTCTAAATGCAAAATATATTGAGTATAATGATTCTCACAAACATTGCTAAAAACAACTAAACACATTATTGAGAAATAAAATTTATAGTATAGCACTCAGAAGAATGCCATGATCACATTGTAGTTGAATGCAAATTACATCAATATTCAAAGTACTTGAGATCCCTTCAGCTTCTTGTGATTGTTAAAGGTGTTTATTTATAGATCATTTTAGTGTGTGGCCGTGAAATGATATGTACTTCTGCATTTATGTAACTGAAGAGATTCATTAATAGAAATATGAATGAACTCTTGCATGAATAAATGGAACGAATGCATGAATGCATGAATACATCTAAAAAGCATAGAATTATCAGCAAATAGTAATTACTGACTAAGTTTTATCACTTTATGTATATCATTTTTATAAAGTAAAAAGGATTGGTTCCATATGTGACAAACTCCAGATAAAATTGAAGATCCATCAGATAAAACATTTGTTTTAAAATTTTTGTTTCTACATTTTAAAAATAATTGAAAATACACTTGATATATCAGCACGTACAGAACCAACAGGATTACCTGAATTTACACTTTTAGTGATGTAGTTGATAGTTTATTCTATTAGTCTCTGTAGAGTTACCAATAATAAAGCCTTGTTGTTATGGTGTAATAAATTTTTAAATAAAAGTTTTAACCTTGTAGACCAATTTATCAAACATTCTTACAAAATTATCACATTTAACAGATTTGACGATTGTTATTTAAATCAGTATTTGTCCTGTCTTAGAATGTAAAATAATATTGGGAGTAAGTAACTTTTAAATATAAGGAAAAATAGCCTTCCAGATAGAGTAATTAAAATGACGTGACAGCCATTCTGACATAAAGGAGAAGACTGCCATTCTACATAAAAGAGACACATTCCCTGATAAACGATAAACACATCTCCTATTTTGTTTGGCATCTTACATAAAAAGCTCCCAGTATTCACTTTTGTGCTTTTCTGGTCTCTTTTTTTTCTTCTTTAGTATAACTCCATTTAGCTTTATTTCTCCATTTTCGTCAATATGTGCCTCTACTTTAATTTTTGCACATACAGATCAACTGGAATTATTTCTGTTGACAGACTGAATGGATTCCGTGTTATAGCAGCCAGATATCTTTTGTAAACAATGTGTCTCAATAGTTCATAACTTTTCCTCAAAAGAGATTTTTGAAGACATTTTAATTTTGAAGCATATGAAGAAAGTTCACTCGCTGGCAATGAACTATCATACCAGACTATGTCTTCCATTGAAGGCGAAAAAGTGTGTTTTTCTTTACATTTGTATGTGGTTATCATTTTTTTTTTGAATTGTGTAATAGCTTGATTTAACGGGCATTAGTTCATTTTATAAAAAATAATAAAGTCAACATATGGGCAAAAACCGCAAAGATAGCATGCTTTTTGAAACAAATGAGATTTTAAAAAATTAAAATTAATTCATTAACCCTAATTTTTCACCTGTGTATATGCAAAACAAATGACAAATCCAATGGAATAACTGTATTTTCCTGCAATTTTTTTACTCTACACAGCTATTAGAAATCAGGGGTCTATAATAAAAACTCGGGTATAAAGGATGGTAAAATCATGTTAGGTTATTTGAAAACTTGATAAGAAATGTGAACACTGTGCACTTGTACCAAGTACACCAAATGCTAAGTCAAGTAACTTGCAAAAAGACAAGCAGACTGGCACGTATATATTTTTATTTTTGTTTTTTTCAAATTTCAATAAAAATATCATTATGAACAATAGTAGTAGTATTTTTAAATATTATATTTCAAACAAGCTTTTTTAAATGTTTTATCATAATAATATTAAAAGTGAAATAATCGACAATGTTAATAATTTTGACTCTTGTCTTCACAGAATTTTACCTAAGTGTCCTTTAAATTGTTCTTAAAGTGTTGATTTTAATTTTGTTTTTAAAGTATTAAATATGGGAAGTAACTTAAAAAACATTTATGTTTTTATTCTACATTTTTTATTAAAAATGTATTATTATGAATATTAGTTTTTAATAGAAATTTAAAATGAAGTTTAACATATTGATGCATGATACCTGTGCTGAGTGATGCAATGTATAGCAGTATCCCCACATTTTTGTTTCTCTCAGCGTAGTATAATATTGAAGATTTTTCTTTCCTTAAACTTCTTATATTTCTGTACGAACCAGGTACAGTCACATTAAAAGTTAAAAAGGGAATCACTTTCTTATTGATAATTAGAAAATTTGAAAGGTTTTTAAACATTTCATCCATGCAAAAAAATTAAGATTTAGGAATATTACTTTACAAAATATTTATATACACATAGTACTGTATGAGTATGTAATCTAATAATGTTTCTTGATAGAAAAGTTCACGAACCTTTAACTTTTTACAGGATATACATATTTCACTTTTTGTTTGTAATGCTCTAAATATCCAAATAAATCTAATAGCTCATTCCGATGGAACTATGTACGTGTGAAAACTTCTACTGTGCAGTCAGTAGACAACATGTGTGTGTGTGTTATAGGCTTAGAGCTAGTTTTACTTACAGTGTCACATCTTTATTAAAGTACAGTCATCTTGCTGCACACCTTCACTCGAATCTTTCTTCACCAAATCCTTATTCTATTGCCATAATTTGTGTAATTTTTTCTTTTTTACTTTTACCTACAGGCTTCTTATTAAGTTTCAAAAGTAATTGTTTTAGTTAAAATTATCTCTTTTACGCCATTATTCAAAACATGCAGTCTGCCTATAAATCTTATAGTATGTTGTGTGTCCTAAAAGTGTTTTTTTTTGTGCACATAATATATATATCTGTTTTGTATTTTCTTCTTTTTCTTTGAGTTGTGTAAATATCGATGCGCAATTGTAGTGGCAGGGTACTTTTATTTTCTTGTAATTTAAAAAAAAAGAAAAGACCATTTTAATGTGATGTGCAATTCAATCAGTTACAATTCGCGGTTGCATTCTTATTTATCTCAACGTCAAAATATCATTTACATAAAAAAATTGATTATTTATTAAATTGATTATGTTTCTGATTAGTTATTTGTTTTTCAGCTTTTAGAGAAAACTTGGATACTGAAGAGGAAAAGGAGTTTAACAATATTTCAGAAGAACCAGAAACTTGGAGATCTGAGCAATGTGTTACAGTATTTAGCCGTGAAAAACACTACGAGGGAAAATGCAATCCTTCAATAGAGAAGGGATTAGCATGTAACATTCGTCATCCAATTGTTGTTGAAGGTAAATGTCTTAAGGGAGTGCCTAATATACACCCAAACGAGAATCCATTTTCGTGTTATATCTGCGATAAGTGCTTTCGTAAAGAGAAGCATCTCAGAGAACATATTAGTACTCACACTGCTAAGAAATTATTTTCATCCAAAGTCCGTAAAGCAGATTTCACTTACATGAACAAACAACAAAGACATTTGCGAACTCACACTGGAGAAAAGCCATACTCTTGTGAAGTGTGTAATGCATCTTTTTCTCGGAAGGGTGATCTCATTCCTCACAAGCGAAAACACACTGGAGAGAAGCCATTCTCTTGTGATGTGTGTAATTCTTCTTTTTCCATGAAGGGTTCTTTGAAAACACACATGCGAACCCACACTGGAGAGAAGCCATTCTCCTGTGAGGTGTGTAGTGCTTCTTTTTCTTTGAAAAGTTCTTTGAAAGATCACAAGAAAACTCACACTGGAGAAAAGCCATACTCTTGTGATGTGTGTAATGCATCTTTTTCTCGGAAGGGTGATCTCATTCCTCACAAGCGAAAACACACTGGAGAGAAGCCATATTCCTGTGAGGTGTGTAGTGCTTCTTTTTCTATGAAACGTTCTTTGAAAGATCACAAGCTAACTCACACTGGAGAGAAGCCATTCTCTTGTGATGTGTGTAATTCTTCTTTTTCCATGAAGTGTTCTTTGAAAACACACATGCGAACCCACACTGGAGAGAAGCCATTCTCCTGTGAGGTGTGTAGTGCTTCTTTTTCTATGAAAAGTCATTTGAAAGATCACAAGCTAACTCACACTGGAGAGAAGCCATTCTCTTGTGAAGTGTGTAATTCGTCCTTTTCTCAGAAGGCTTCTTTGAAACCACACATGCGAACTCACACTGGAGAAAAGCCATTCTCTTGTGATGTGTGTAATTCGTCCTTTTCTTGGAAGGGTTCTTTGAAAACACACATGAAAACTCACACTGGAGAGAAGCCATTCTCTTGTGATGTGTGTAATGCATCTTTTTCATTGGAGGGTAATCTCATTCGTCACAAGCGAACTCACACTGGAGAGAAGCCATTCTCTTGTGATATGTGTAATTCATCTTTTTCTATAAAGGTTTATTTGAAAACACACATGCGAACCCACACTGGAGAGAAGCCATTCTCCTGTGAGGTGTGTAGTGCTTCTTTTTCTATGAAAAGTCATTTGAAAGATCACAAGCTAACTCACACTGGAGAGAAGCCATTCTCTTGTGAAGTGTGTAATTCGTCCTTTTCTCAGAAGGCTTCTTTGAAACCACACATGCGAACTCACACTGGAGAAAAGCCATTCTCTTGTGATGTGTGTAATTCGTCCTTTTCTTGGAAGGGTTCTTTGAAAACACACATGAAAACTCACACTGGAGAGAAGCCATTCTCTTGTGATGTGTGTAATGCATCTTTTTCATTGGAGGGTAATCTCATTCGTCACAAGCGAACTCACACTGGAGAGAAGCCATTCTCTTGTGATATGTGTAATTCATCTTTTTCTATAAAGGTTTATTTGAAAACACACATGCGAACCCACACTGGAGAGAAGCCATTCTCCTGTGAGGTGTGTAGTGCTTCTTTTTCTATGAAAAGTCATTTGAAAGATCACAAGCTAACTCACACTGGAGAGAAGCCATTCTCTTGTGAAGTGTGTAATTCGTCCTTTTCTCAGAAGGCTTCTTTGAAACCACACATGCGAACTCACACTGGAGAAAAGCCATTCTCTTGTGAGGTGTGTAATTCGTCCTTTTCTCAGAAGGCTTCTTTGAAACTACACATGCGAACTCACACTGGAGAAAAGCCATTCTCTTGTGATGTGTGTAATTCATCTTTTTCTCGGAAGAGTAATTTGAAAAAACACAAGGAAACTCACAGATGAGAAGCCATTCTCTTGTGATGTGTGAAAAGCATCATTTTCGCTTTTGTGTAATTTGAAATTTAATGTACGCACTCACTCTGGTGAGAATCTTTTATTTTGTTATGTGTATAATGCATCATTTTCTGAGAAGGGTGAAGTCACATGCGAACTCACACTGGAGAGAAGCCATTCTCTTGTGAGGTGTGTAGTGCATCTTTTTCTTGGAAGTGTCATTTTAAAACACACAAGCAAACTCTCACTGGCTACAAGCTTAACTAATATGTTGTGAATAAAGAGTATCTGGCCTGAAAGGTATATGCAAAAGCATGCGGGAAATAAAGTCAAACGTACTTAATAAATCATAAAGTACGGCAGGAGGATATAAAATATTTGTACCGTCAGGGTTTGTATTTTGACACTAATATAGATGGAATGTCATGTCAAATGCGTCGTACGTGGGCATACTCTTGCTGTGCTGGAGTAAAAGACAATGACAACGTAGTTTGTTCTCTTTGTGAAGATAAAAGCGACGAGGCATGTCATACCCCATCTCTATGCAGGGAATCTCCTGTCCTACCGCACGGGAAGGGGATGTTGAGTCTTTCGTACTTTCTTCTTTTTTTGTTATTATAAGAAGAATTCTATTTCTCGGGCTTGATTGATTAGAATTAACGAAAAGGAAATCCGATGGTTTTTAATCAAAGTTTCTAATTTTTTGAATTAAGATAAGTTTTTTTTCTTAAGGTTCTCGTCTTACCCAAAGTTTCTATAAAGCATCTGAATATCTAGCTTAAGAATAAAAACTTGCCCAAATTTTAAATTCTTAACGTCAGTATTGTACACAATTGGCTAATAGAAAATGTGACCAAAATATTTAAAATAAGTTATGAGAAAAAATGTATTTGCAGTTAATATTATTTCTACAAAATAGATAGCTTGCGCGTCGATACATCGCTGGTGCGGCATCGTAAGTTTATTGGAAGCATTCTTCTGTTGATTCATCTTCCGATTCTGCCATCAACGAAGTTGTCGAAGTCTTCTGAATTTCTTAAACAGCGGCAAATTGAGCGCAAGTCTTCGCTAGTTTTTGTTTGGGAACAGTCGAAAATCCGTCCGAGGCATCTTGTATCAACGCATACTTGTATTGCTACTGTTTATACTGAACATATAAAATTTTTGTCGTAAATATGAAAATGGTGGCGTGGTAGTGGTATTAAATTAATATTCGGATCGAAGGGAGTAGTATCGAGAAGCATAGGTTTGTACAAACTCCTAAAATAACTGTTCACATAGAAGATTAATTAGAAAAAAATTAACCAAAAACTGTTCTTTACCAAATCATTTATCACAAAAAGAAAAAAGCGTTATACTTAAAATAATTTAGGAGTTTAGGGATTTTTGGAGTTTAGGGATTAGGGTTAATTAAATTCTTTTTGCATTTAATATTTTACTACAACATTTCAATATCAAGTAGTTAAACTTTATTTTGATGGCAGGTATCCACGATTTTTTGATCAAGTTATTGCGAAATGTATTTTTTAATCAATACTGGCATGGCCTCACGGCAGAGTAATTGACGCGCGGTAATTCCTCCCGACGATCTTCGATTTGTTTAACACGTTTTCTAGCGCTGTTCGATTCTGCAAGTCGCTGTACTACACTGAAATATTCTTTTCTATACAAAAATGAGCACGTATTTTTTAAATACTGAATTAAAAAGAAGTGTATGTATTTCCGTGATTTTATATACTATGATTTTCAATAAAGTGTGTTTCATTGTTAAATCTTTCTTTCTTTCTTTAACAAATTTGCTGACGACATATAAGTCAACTTTACAAAACAATTTTTTACGTGCTATTTGTTTATGAAAGGAATTGAATTCAGTATTCTGTTAATTTGTAACTAAGTACAAATTAGTCTTGTGTCTCAAACTAATGCAATTGCTGCCAGTGAGTCATAAGTTATTAAGTCACAAAATTCAAAATATGTCAATAAAAATTTAAAAAAAGAACAATACTAAACCCAGGAAATATTAAGTAACATGAGAAAGCATACATTTCTTGTAAAAATAAAGAATGTTGTTATGGTACTTGAAAAAAAATGCAAACTTCGAAACACTGAAATGAGATTACAAAAACTACATAATCGTAGTTATTGTAATAAAAATGTTGAAATTAAATTTGAATCAAATTTAGCAAACTTCCACAGTGATAATACTACTTTGTATGAAATTATGTAAAAAAATTGTATTGAATAAAAAAGCTGAATTATAATAAGAGTGTAATAAAAGAAATGTAAAATACATAATCCTAAAGTATATAAATATGCTGAGCAATTGTCAATTCGGCAACATAGCATTACAACAAACTTGGCAACGTAGCTGGGCAAAGTTCTTCTGCCGACGAGACGACAAAGTTTCGATGAAATAATTTCTATTCACGTTCTCTTATTTTAGGTTCTTCATGTGTAAATGAAAGTGTTCAATGATATATTTTACGTGGAATTTAGAAACGTTTTTCAAAAATTCAATCAACATGTGCAAAAAAAAAGTTATATTAAATTTAAAAGTAAATAACTTATATTTAAAGAAAACAAGTATACTAAAAGAAATTCACGAGTTCGTAATTGTACCTTTTGTAATAAAACTTTATTTTAATAAAAATTTTCAGTAGGAAACGGGACCAATAGATATCCAAACTTTATTTTCAATAGCATCTAGATGTACATTATACATTTGGAGAACAATGTTTACTAAAGAAAAAGATATATGCTCTATTAATTTAAACTAACAGTATTCGTAGCAATGAAATAGCAATCGCATCGTCCAATTTTAGTAAGCTCCATAAACTCAAATTCCCCTTATACAGAATAACACGAGGCCGTCTGATCAAATAAGGTATTTCAAACCAGGAATACCTAGAAAGAGAGAATTTGCGCAGGTGATTTTACTTTCGCTTTAATTGAACGCAAAGGCTACTTTATTTGAAGGTCAAAGTATACTTTTGAAAACTATTCAAAAACTGTCCCAACTATTTTATTTTTCTTAAATATACTGTATTCATAGTGTAATTAGTAAATGTTCAATTCGCATTATCGGTATAGTGTGGTATAGATGCAGTGAAATAATTTCCACTCACATTGCGTACTTTTTCGTTTACCAATGGTGAGAATCCAAAGAGTGTGTTTGTAGATATGTCATTTTAATGTTATTTTTAAAGGAGAATAGAAGATAGTGTGCATTTCATATTTCTCATTGTATTTTGAATCTTCCACCCACACGAACGTCCTTAGTCGCAAATTCACATCCAATGACGGTGTATCCAGTAACTGTGAAGAGAAAGAGAGAGGGAGAAAGAGAGAAGTAGGAACAAGGAAAAACAACAAGAATCTGTTGTATTTCACAATTTCATTTTGTTCACAAATAACACACAGAAAAAAATAGCTTGAAGATTCAGCTCTGGACTCTGGACGTCTGCCTCGTGGATTCTGAAGCAATGTTTTTACAAGAATGAGTGGAAGAAGATCACTCCAAAAAAGCACACACACCTATTGTTGAAAAAAGAGAATTAATATCATTGGCGCTTATAAAAAGCAGGCTTTCATTGTCGAGAAGAATTACATGGCCTAGCCAATAATGTATTCAAGTAACAAATACTTCACAGTAAAAAGAATGCGAATGAAAAAATAGATGGTTCAATATGAAATTATAAACATAAAACAATGATATATGATACAATACGTATTATCTTCCTAAAAGGTCGGCTTCTCATACGACAGCAGACATACAATAAAATCAGACAAGTGAAAAACGTAATTTCTTCGAGACCCAGAACAGCACCCATAAAAAACATTTGAAAGTCGTAATTCTTTGCAGGACGAGCGACCGCCACGCGCCCAAGCGTAGGATTGCAGTGCTACTGCCTTGAACGCAATTCACGTAGCTTGGTCAACGCTGCCCTCTGGCTGCGTAAGTTTGAACTACCCTTCAGGAGAGAGGAGTAAACGCCTGCTCCAGGTCAGAAAGCCTCTGTATTTCGGAGGCTACTAAAATAATTAATCTATCTTCAAGGCGGGAGAGTCATCTCGAACGAACTGCGCAGGCGTGTAGCTCACCTGTATGCAAAAGGTGTCCGTTCAGTCCAGGTGTACATTTATCAGTTACCTGCAAGATCATTTTCGAAACATAACATGTGCGGCCGGGTTTCAAAGTCCTGACCGAGAACCGACGAGAAAATAGGTGGTTAGAATTGAAGAGTCAAGTACCTTTTGGGATGAAGAGAGGACGTTGAGATTGTCAGAATATGCTTTTGCGTCGGCAAAATGTGCGTTTGCGGGAGCATGAAGAAGAGTATAGAATCCTTTCTTTCCGGTATACACTAACCTACATATGCTATTG
>NNCF01130441.1:0-47716 GCA_002313205.1 Laupala kohalensis
CCGGAAATTGGTAATGAAAAGAATAAAAAATGTATATTCCTCTATAGCGAAAAAGAATTAGAGGTGATGCGTCAGAAAGTCTCCAACGGGGAAAATATAGGAGTCGTAAATTTGGAATCTTACCTCGATATGTTCGCAAGACTACCGTTTCTAAGAAATGTGAGAAATGCTTTCCGTCGAGTGTCTTCTTCAACCTTTCTACACATATTTTACTTTGAAAAAGGACATCCCGTATTTTGTAAAGTTCATCAAATTCATTCAAGAAATAATTGTCAGAATTTTGGAAGAAATTTTCGAAAGATAGTAAAGATAATTATGTTTGAAGTCAGGGTGGCACATTCGAACATTTAGAGACCATAAATGTTTCTATAAGAACATTATTATTGTGCGATCTGTATTATACATTCTTGTTTCAGTTCATAGCTCTCACCCTTTTGTTGTTTTCGTTTTCAATTTAGATCTTAAAACACAATATTTGAACCTCGCATATTTTTCCTTTTATGTTATAAATTATATAGAATTAAATTGTAACAATCTTCAACATTACTTTTCAACATATTTAACCGTCCGAATAAATTAAAAATGACTTTTTTTCAACAGATAAATCTTAATCACAAAGCTTTAAAACTGGTCTATTGAATCACATTCGGCATAATATTAGACAAAAAGCTAAACTAAGATTTATTTATATCGGGTAAATATGTAGTTATCTAAAAAAGCTAAAGTACTTATTCCAGTTTGCGTCATTTGGTGCAGTAGAACATGACTTCCACGCAAATTATATTAGATACAGATGGATCACTTGCAACACCCCACTATAAAGGTATCGCACTAACAACCCCAAACAAGCATTTGTTTAGGTCGGTATTTAACGGCTCGATGTTCTTTGCCCAATGGTGGGAAAATAAAACGTCGATGGCGTTTGGGGTGGCTGCTATGAAGTACTCCACAAAACATGTCGACGGACCCAGGTTTCATTGACAAAGATGAGTTGTCTGTAATTTTCCGCAATTAAATAGGGGTGTGTCCAATAAGACTACCCATTTCTATGTATTCAGTTTGGTTCTCCCAACTCCTGTACGAATTGGGATAAGTGCTTCCCATGTAGTCCAGATTTTTTTTTTTTTTGTGACAAGCTGAAAGACTTTCCCTTGACTCTATCCAGTTGTTATTATTATTTTATGATATAATAATAATAAATTTATTGCCAAAAAAACAGAACAAACTGCGTATGACCACCTGGAGAACATTAAACTAATTTATTCTACGGAAGCAAGTAAGGCAACATTTCATCAATTCCGATCAAGGGCCCTCAGGCAGAGGCGGATTAAAAAATTTCAGCAAAAACTTCTTAATAAGATAAGAAGTTAGCTGCCAGTCATATAACGAATGAAATGTCAATATGCTTGTAATTTAACGCAAAAAATTTACATGTACAAATTATTATCGAACTATAGATTATTCTGGGTATAGTGTTTAAAAATCATAAGAATTGAAATAACACTAAATTTACGACTTATTATTACAATAAACATGCTTTTAGACAAAGCCTAGAGAACCTGTATAAGAAATCCGCCTCAATTTGAAGGAAATAGAGTACATACAAAACTCAATTAATATGAGCCATAAGACAATATAATCATGCAAGAAAATAGTTTTTGAAATTGTTATAATTTATTTAAAAAGTACTGCAGCAATGGCGTGATAAAGTACGAGACGGATTTAACTTTTATTAAAATCAATAAATTCTTTTACAGTTTAGAAGCACTGGTGCAGAAGAAAGTTTTTAACCGCGGATTTGAAGAGTTTCAATTTCATATGATCTTTTATATTCTTGAGCAGGGAATTAAATAGAACGATTACCGAATGATATGATACTTTTTGGCAAAGAGTGGTTGACACTCTAGGTTGAGCACTATATTTGTGTACTAAGAGGCCATTTTTAGTTTTTGTAGATGTTCAGGAACGTTGAAATGACCACCCAAGTTAATAAGGTGCTGCCCAACTATAATGATTACTGTGTCCCGTTTAATGAGTTTTTTAGTGTAGGTGTCCAGTTCTCGAATAACTTAAGCCAAACGAGCGTTTGACTTAAAGAAACCGGAGACTGAGAACAGGCTAGGAAGCAACCCACGCAAAACGGAGGACATGTGACGACCTGCTATCATGAGTACGTTTGATATCATGAGCACCCGAATCAGCTAATATGAGCACGTTTATATCTGCGGGGAAGTGTTGGCTTCATCTCCGGGTAGCACTACTTTACGTGGTTTTGGGCGGCTATGCTTACCAGTGCGTGGTTTGGGTACTGGACGAGAGGGGATGAAACGAGTAGGTAAGGGAGGAAACAGGGACATCTCATCTAACACACTAAACCTATTCTGAGTGAAGAGTTGGAGTAGTGCATGTGTATTTGGTCGAAGAATATTAGTATAATAATATATTTATTACTACAGAAGTTGCAAATGAGATATTAAATAAATTAAATATACATACAAACCGAAGACAAAGATGATTTAAATAAGTATTTAGGGCGACCTCTGGAAGTTATTTTATTCGAAAATAACTACTCTATAATATGTTAAATTATTTAGGACGACAACTAGAGATTAATTAATTCGACAATCACTATTCTATATTATCTTAAAATGTAAAAAGATACGAAAGAATCAAGAAAACGTATTGTAAAATGATGTAATAATTCTATGAAATTATGACGACGAAAACTTGAGTGCAACAACAGGGCAGGGTTTAAATAAGTAAAAAACAAAGTCGACAACTAAAATGACAGAAATAATAATTTAGGACGACAACTCAAGATAAATTAATTCGCCAATTACTAAGGCAATATTATGTTAGAGTGTAATGAATAACTACAAAAAGAATCAAGAAAAAAAATGTTAGAATATTGGAATAATTCTATTTACGGTTACGAAACTTGAGCAGTGGAACAATAGAGTACGTTATTTATAAATTAATAATGATGTAATATTATACGCACCAGAAAATCTAAATAGCCAATGGACCGAGCGGATTCATGTACCGGTTGTCTGAAGGGGAAAACGAAGTTTGGGATCTCTGTCTCTCTCGCACATCGACTTGGGTTGTGGAACTCGAGTCCCCACTAAGACTGCACACTTTTGCCACAGGGACGTTGTTTCTATCACATTAATTTTGTAATACTCTAATTATGTTATTACATCACTTAGTTATTGATTGTCTATGAATACATTAATCACACATTTCACTTGCACATATATTATAAACAAGCACATTATGCTCACCAACCATTTTCTACCAACACATTTATATTAATTCTTTAATAAAATGTTGTATCAACAACGTTTCGGGACAATGTTCTGTCCCCTCATCAGGTTGCATTTTACTTGCAAGAATATTTTTCCCGGAACGTTGTTGATACATTACTTCTTTTAAAGAATTAATTTACCATGTGTTGGTAGAAACTGGTTGGTGAACATAATGATTGTCTATAATAAAATATTCTATAATTACAGAATATTAGTTTATGATTATGATGGGATTAGAAACAAGAGATTTTTGTAGCATATGTTACATAGTTATTGAGTATGCTTAACATTAAATGTCATAGAAATTTGAGAGTAAAACAGATGATCAACGGTTTAAATAGAAGGTAGTACAATAAAAACAATCATGTTTGGCCAAAAACAAGGAAATCACTGCATAACTTTGAAGTAACAAGCATGAAGTAATATAACATTTATATTATATTTTTTATATTACTTTTTGAGAAAAGTATGAACTTTCTGTAAAAGGTCATTCAATGCAATTTTTCGCGACCGAATTGTGAGCGGACGAACTACAAAATAACGTCACAAGAATATTGTGTACATCATGTTTAATCAATTGCGAATTTAGTAAGTTCTGATTATTTATTACTGCGAGCTATGTATTATTACTTTGCGTTGCCGCATTGAAAAATATTGTATATTGTTTCTGCCGTACTTACATTTGGAATGCAACATATCAAAACTCAAAATTAATTAAAATTTTCAACAACAAAATTACGGATTCTAAGCTGGTTAATTGTAATGGAATTAATGAAGAATATATAATTGTTGTATGAGTATTAGCCACCGAGTGTAATAATTTTATTGTGGTTTTTGCTCATCACAATTACTTTATAATCTGTCCTTCTATGGAACAATTTGTGAACTGCTGCAAATTACATGAATTAGCGACAGAAATTAAGTTCATTAAAAGTGATTTACCAATATTTTTCACGAGATTAAATTTTAGTATTTAACACTCAGACCATCTACCGAATTTATTTAAAAAAATACAGAACTTGTTTTTGCAACAGAAGTGTTTCGAATTTTCATAAAAAGATTTCAAATTATTATTTTTTTGTTTTCTTTTTTCTTTCTTTATTCCCCGAAATAAAGAATCAGTAACATATGATTTTGAATTAATTGATAAATTTATAATTACACAATTCAATAATACTACATACTGACTCGTTTTTAATTACGTCCTTGGTTTAATACAAAACGTACGAAGTAGATATTACATGTAATTTGCTTTATTCTGAGTGCAGTATATGGCTACCAACTTTCACAAGTTATTAGTTCTGTAAAATTGACATTTATTTTTCATTTAAAAAAATAACAATTCATATCTCTTTTTAAAAATGAAGAAATTTTACTATCAATAAAATGACGTCCGGATACAATGATGATTAATGTCGTGGGTTCTTGCGTTACATCGGCTCCAGCGAGCGGTCTGGGCCAGCAAGAAACGACATATAATATGGCTGGACGGAGAGGAGAGGGGCGGTGTCAGTCTCCACAGTGAAACGCCATTCGTGGGTAATACGTGTTTAATACTCACTGATTACGAGGTTCGAAGGCAGACGGTATCGGCGTCGTTGTGAGTGGTTCTAGAGCGGACGCTCTTGACGTAGCCAGCTCGGTGGACATGGCAGCGGTTCGTTGGTGGTTGGCCGGACAGGGCCACAGAGCGGCGTACGGTGACGTCGTGATGGCGGCGGTGCGCCCGTCGAGTCTCGACCGAGCCGTTGCGGCTGGATGAACCGGACGGACGAGCGTCAATGAGACTGCAGCGAGACGGTAAAATGATACGGCAAAAATGAGAATGAACGTTTCTTCCTACGAGACTTTTATATTCTATCTATTGTATCTGACCTCAATCCAAAAGTGCATATGTGTGCTTCACAACATTAATAAATTAAAAGCAATATGTGTTTTCCTACATTATTTATTTTATATTTTGATGATAAGTTATTACTTAAATGTGTAGTAATCTAAAATGTATATAAGACAAACATATTACCATTAAAAAATCGAAAGTCTAAGCTATTGTTAACTGTACATATCAAATAAATTGTTTCTTATACAAATGGTTCTATTATCTTTTGGTATCTTTGTTTTTAAAATTATTTTTGTCTTTTATTTTTGTGAACCATGTGAATATACATTTGCGTGCGTATAACACTTATCTTCGCCCCACATCCCTTTATCTTTTCCCTCAACAACGACATGTGAAAAGTGAAACCGTTACAACTTATCTCCTTATGTCATGCAATACCATGGTGGTAATTGTTCCATAACGTATCTATCAATCTTCGATGGATACTTCACAAGTCCGTAATAACTATTCATTATTGCGCATCAATCATGAAATTAGAGAGTCGTTCAGGAATAGAAAGATGTTTCGATCCCGTTATTAAAAAATGAACCGATAATTGGTTCTTGTGTCAAGATGATTTTATATAAATATGCTATAAGGTTTCATTCCTTTTTATCTCTGTTTGCTATATTACAGAATTCTATAATTTTTTGACTGAATACTCCGCATTATGTAATTTAGTAAAAATCTTCAATAATATTCATATCACCATTATTACGTATTAGAAAAATGTAATATATTTTGAAAATAAAAAAAATTATCTTATCATAAGCATTTATTCTAGAATGATGTTTTGTAATAACCTTGTCTTAACCACGTTGTCACTTATCTTCTCCAGGCGTAGGTACACGGAAGAAATATACACATCAAATGTAACGTTCTCATCGATTAACTGAATTATAAATCCCTCCGCCCTAACGTTGATTTCAATAAAAATTAATTATAAATAATGCAAGTATCGATCTCTTATTGTCCAATACATGAACTATGAACTATAAACAATAGAATATAAAATAGATTTTTCCGAATTCAACACAAATTTTGGGAAAAGTGCGCGCATGAACTATTGGCCTCTCGAGAGATCTCCACTATGATGCTCGTTGGTTGTTTATCTGTTAGATAATAGGCTCTAAATCTGGGAATAAATACCCAAGCCGGGGTAAAACTACTCTTCTGCGGGGGGAATAATGTCAATGAATCTAATTCTTGGATATTAAAATCATTTTCTACTGATGATGAAATTTTTAAAGACAAAAATGTGTCAGCCAAACAATTATGATCTCATTTTTACTTTTTCTCTTTTTGTAGGGTTTTACGGCTCTTCGACATCAAGGTCATTGGAGCCCTAAAAACTTGTACAGGTAAGGAAAATGCTGTTACGCACTAGGGAAAACCAACACGACTCTCTCCGCGTGTGGGACTCGCCGAATGACTCAACCATACCCACTAAAAACCCTCATGAATTACAACAAACAAAAATACATCTCAAAACTAAAAATCATAACATTGAAGATAAAAAATGAGTGGGCAACAAAAAATGAGGAAAATGAAAGAAACCCTAGCCCTAATATCGTCCGGATCGAAATGAACAAGAGGTGGCCAATGAAGGTCAGCAAACAGGAAGGAAGGAGCCTCGCACAAGTAAGAGGAAGTAATGCCAGTTCGGGGCCTCGTTTTTGCCAAAAACATACTTACTAGATGGAAGTCCCCTGGGAGGATGATCTCTATTTATAATTCACAGTTAAACATAAAAATTAAATTTCAATCCATAAATTCGTAGTCTAGACAAAATAAAACTGGTCCGGTAAAGCATTTTAATTCTAACACGGATCTGACCCTTGGTAATGAACAGGAAAAGTGTTCTTTACAAAAAATGAAGAACGACCAATGGTGACGTCGATGAAAATAGCGCAAGCAACAGAACACACCACGTTAAGAACATTTTCATGACATTCACCTTATGAAAAAATTCAAAGGTAATGTAGTCCTCACACAACTGGAAGATCTACAGCAGAAAATTGAAAAAGTTATTGCTGCTATCTCTTATCACCCCTGGATTTATTCCTTTAAATTTAATTTATCTATAAATATTTTCCATTTTCCAAAGTAGAATTTGTAAATGGAAAGTATACCGTGCTATGGAAGCTTATCTACACGGAGAGATAGGAGGTAGGAGTTAGATGGGAGCCTATAGTTGGTAGATGAACCGGTTAGCTCAGTTTACCAACAACTTGGAACACATGGAGGGGTCAGTAGAAATGGTTAGTAACAGACTTATTGATACCAGCAGGAGGTGGATAGACGGAAGAGGATTCCCACAGCAATATGAACTGGGGCGTTAATGTGAAAAGCTAGAAATTTTTCAGACCGCACCAGAAAATGAACCCGGGATAATTTGGCGAAGAGCAACAACGCAACCACCTGAGCCATTAGAGGGGCTTGTCTATAAATATAGATGAAAATTGTTAATGTTAGTACAGTTTAGTAGAATGTACCGCCTGTAACCAATGAAATAATGAATTACCTCATAAGAATCTGTCGAAGGAAAACCTGTGATTCTCTTCGTGTCATGGAATAGCGTGCCTGAAGTTATTGACTCTTTCTGCTGATATAAGAGTGACGTGTCGCCAAATCCACCAGACGCAGAGCACGAACAGAATGCCGATCCATGCTTGTCTATTCAATGTCACGCTCTTTATACACGTATCAAAATATTTTTATTTTAATAAAAATGAAATATCAATCTTGTTTACCATGAATTTCAATTCTGTATTTATTACAACAGGTCAATGTATTGTTTATTCCATCATTGTACCCATTGTTTCGTGTCATAAATAACGAAGTAGAACCCTAGAAACGATTTTTAATAGTATTTAGTGTATGGCAGTAAAAAAAATTCTTTCTTTAGCGGAACAATATAAAAATGTTATTATTTATTTAAACTACCATGATCCCATCCAAGAGTTCTCAACATCGCTATAATAAATATACTTCGTAATTAACTTCCTCTTGGTCCGAGGAATAATTACACAAAATAACACAAATGCCAAAGACGTTTCGCTCATTTTGTAAATAAAAGGTCTCTTAATGACAAATTAAAATTTCAGCACAATTTTAATTTCGAATCGTTAAAGGCTGTTTGCAGTATATTATCCAAAACAAAACAAGGGCATCCCAAGAGAAAGACTTCACAGGGGGAGGTATTCCCAAAAGCTATTTGATAACATAATATTTGATAAATATTTTTAAGGAAAATAGCAAAACCTTCTCATGGATTGAATAATTTATTTACTACCGTTATTCTAATCATCTTTATAGATCATTTACTGGAAAAATTGAATTTTAATCATATTTAGAGTTATATTACAATTAAAACTACATTCCGGAATCAAAGTTATAAAAACAATCAATCATGACTTTAAGGATACAAAGTTTTAAAAAATAAAACTTAAAATTATAAAATAATTAAACATACTGTTAATCTACCAATTTCTTTATATTTACAATAATTCTCAAACACGCAAAAACTATTTCCCTAATATAATATAAATTGGTTATGAAATCTATGCTGATTATATATTTTATAAACAAGAAGAGCACAGATGTTCTGAATAGTAAGAATCCTTCACTAACATATCAGAAAATTAAGTATTTTCGGTTTAAACTCTTTGAGAGAAGAGCAACTCCTAATATCATCTGGAAGTTTGTTCCATAATATAATCACAGTCAAATTGAATGAGTTATGAGTATAATTTGTTTTGTATCGTGGTATCTGTAATAGATGAGCTTCATTCAGTCTGGATGTTGTGAGAAAATGAAATTTATTCGTCCGGTTTTGTGGTGTCTGAAAAAGAATTGTATTGAACAATAGATTGAGGCGATGTTTCTTGTGTCGATTTTTGGAGGCGAAGTAAGTCATTATCATGTGTAATATATAGATACGTGATGTAACTCTCAGATCATAAATATACCGGACACAAGTGTTTTCCAGTAACAGAAGTGTATCCGCATGTTTGCAGTTTTCGTCATTGTAAGCAACATCACAATAATCGAAATAAATGTATATGGATAAATCATGTTACGTCGAATGAAAATGGGAGACGGGACCGGGGATCGAACCCGGTTCACCGCAATCTAAGAGATTTCTATGTATATGGATAATTAGACGAAAAGAGATTTTGAGATTGTAGATCAATACTTGCTTGTGAAATTCGCGTGTCAAATTTAGAAAATATTTTCTCTTTAATGGAGTTACGAGAGTCGGTCCGACCAACGACACAGTGACGCACGACGTGACCCGTGCATGAAGTAAAATACAAGGGAAACATTAAGAATATGAGTAATAGTTTGTACAGCTATTTCCGACATAAGTTTAAACGGTTTAACATTTATCATACGTAAGCCATTGTATTTTAACTATAATGATTTAATTATTATGGAGGATTCATCATGTTCAGCACTTCTAAAAAGGAGTCGTTCTCAAGAGATTTTATTGGTTAATTTTGAATTAGTGTCTCAATTTTTAGTGTGTCATTTATGCTGGGTGACATGCTCACAATACATTTATTTAGAGAATCTAAGTGTATATCTATCTTTTCTGAGCTTTTATTCTTATTGACTGTGATCGTTTGTAGATTTTTCCAGAGACATTTTTTTATTAGTCTCACTTAGAAACAATATCTGGAAGAGACTTATTTTGACGTTCCGGATCTTTCAAAAGATAATGTTTCTTAGTTTCATATATTCTGATTTGCTTTCGTCCGACGTAACACACTGCAAATACGCATCACGGTTTCTCATGATGGTTTTGATACTATCTGCGAGCCGTGGAGCGGCGAATTTAGTTATATATTGCGACTTTTGAGAGGCATGTTTATCGAATACACTAGTAACAATAGTGTTAAATACTTACACTTTATCATTGATAGTAACATCGCGATAAACGTGTGACACAGGAGAAGAGTAAGCGTCGGCGGGAAGTTATATAATCAATTCTATTATAATCCCTGCAATGCAGTACCTTGGAATCATACTTTGGACCATTAAAGAAATTGCTGAATTTGTGAGATCATGAGTACCAAATCTTTTCGTAATATACACGATTTTTCATCTTTTTAATGCACCGATCACTTTAATTAATCAATTGTAGGTTTTAATATTTCGGGTTTTGGACATTACTGTTTTCTTTCGCAATATCCCTATTTTTGATTTGTTTGGCGAGACTAATTGGTGTTTTAAAATTAAAACCGACATTCAAATTCGCCAAATATACTAATCAATACTTGTATCAATCATTAATAAAATACACGAATTTCATGACCTTAGGTATGTACATGGCAACATACGATGTTGTATTTGATACAAATGTTTCCTTAAACTGACGAAAAAGAATAAAAATTAGATAGTATAAATAACTGAGTATTTTTCTGTAGCGTGTATGAAATAGCAGGAGAATAATTGGTTTGTTTTCACATCCCACGTGATCGCATGTTACTTATCGAAGAGGGTAATATAAATGTAGTTCTAGCACTGCTTTTATTTAGTGCAGTTTCGACAAAGTATTCCAAATGTTCATCAAAATTTTGATTCCATTTCCTTATATATTTATGTAGGTTTCATCCAGACGTCGAAATTCGTCTGGCAATAAAAACTTTAAATTAGTTAATATACAAATATAAGCTATAAAAAATTCAGTAAATAACCTACAAATTTTAAAATTATTAACAGGTACGTTATTTTTTATTGTCTTCTAATTTTTGAATGGAAAAACGGGGGTTTCCTCTTGTGTTCCAAATCAAAAATACAATAATAAAAGTTCATATAATTCTCAATTTAATTCGAAAAATAATTCTCATTTAATTTTCTAGTACACAGATATTTAGCGAAATCACAACACAATTTTTAAGTGTTGCTTGAGGACATTTAATTAACAATCATTTATTGTGCAATATTTTTTGGCGCATACCTTACTTTTTATGGAGACATATGAGGAGTTTTGATTATGTGACACCTCTTGACTCAGATGACGATCTTGTTACTCGAATATCCGTAGCTGCAGCACATATGCATGAAATACATGGCATCTTTCAATGTGTACGTCNTTGTTACTCGAATATCCGTAGCTGAAGCACATATGCACGAAATACCTGGCATCTTTGAATGTGGACGCCTGTCGTTCCACTGATGCTTTCACGCATGTATCACTGTTGGTGGACGCAATTGTGAACCGTAGTTTTCCTTTTGGCACAAAACGATTTTCATTTAATGTGCCAAATAATTAAGATAAATTTCCCCCTCTCCTTAACTTTACTTATTTCCTTTTCGTATGAAACTGTCAATGTTAGTTCGTAAGTTAGTTCATAAATTAGGTCTTATAAAAGAAGTTTTTTAAATAATATATTACAAATTTGTCCCCAACACCAATACATTTTGTCATGCTCTAAAAATATTAATCGAGTTGTACTCCTAGGTGTTTACAAGAATTTAATAATGTCGTTTGTTATGAGCTCGAAATGAAGTTGATTCACTTTCATTGCAACACGTGATGATATCGTCTTCATATACATACTGAGTAGAATTAACACGTAATTAAAATTGACAAGCTTAAGAATTCAGAGCAGATATGTATCATACACCTAAATATTAAACTATGATCAAACCATTCATTTATTTTCAAATTTAAACATTATTCCTTTTAACATATTTATTAAAGATTGTCTTACAAAACTCTGATTTTAGGTTGTGATCACGAGAGATATCTTTGACGACATGATTAGAGTTGCAGTCTTTATTTGTGGCATCTCAAACATCTGCTCCTCACACCGATTGAATCTCCTTCCTCCGCGTTCAGAATCAGAGATTCAACGTCATCTCATCCAGTTGGTGACGTCAGCTTCTGAGGCTGGTGATGTTCCCCTTCTTGTGCCTCTGCTGGTACTGGGCCTATCACCAATTTCTCTGTACCACGTCAGGGCAGCACCAACAGCACCAACATATATGGGAACGGAACCTCTTCGTCTCGGTGCTGCACAGACTCCTGGTCCCACGTATGGACCACGTGCTGGTGCTGCATCTCTTGTGTTGGTCCTATTGAGTGACGAATATCAGCGAGTAAATGACGAAAGAGGAATTGTCCGATTGGTGGACGAGCTTAGAGCTTCTTCTCTATGGTCAGCGTACACTCGGTTTTTTGTGGTAGGATATAACTTAACCGAAAACACTGATGAGCTCATATTCTTACTAGCACCCATTCATACATCCGCAATTGTTTGGAAATGGAATAAGATAAAATTTGAGCGTGTCTCTTTAAATTACCATTCTGTACCGAAGACACAACAATACGTGACAAAAATATGTCCTGAGAATTCTATGGGTCGAACTATTAAGGCAGTCAGTGATCAAGGAAATACTCCAATGGCCAAACCAATTGTCCAACGCATTACTGAAATGCGTGACCTTAAATGTGTGGACCTGGAACCAAAGGGTTTAGGAAGTCTTCTCGTAAACGGTTCCTTTACAGGACAACTCGCTGATATCGCTGACGGTTTGACTGCTTTTATTGGTTTTGGTTTTTATTATGAACCTTCTTGGAAATCGGTAGTAGAATTCACGTATCCTCATAATAATGATAACCTTTGCATAGAGTTTCCCAGATCTCTGCCGCTGTCTTTTGTAGAACTAGTAATCAATATATTCTCTACTGAAATATACATTTTTTTATCCATCACAATTTTAATCTTTTGTTTTGTGATTTACTTCGGTACTATTGATCACCATCATTCATTGATATCGTTTGTATTTATATTTATAAAAGTATTTCATTGTTTGTTGACGAGTAACTTTCCTGTCCAGCGTCCACGATTTAACTACTTGTGGGTAACGTTATCATTTTGTTGTACTAAAATTGTAAATGTATTCTTAGGTAATATGACCAGTCGATTATCCATCGTGGAATATCACAAAGAGGTTCAAACGTTGAAAGAAGTGATAGGAGTTGCAGATAAAATTGGTATTTATTTACCTTATGTAAAAATGTTTTGCAGCAAAACTTACCCCGATATCGGGAAAGAACTGCACAGTAAATGTGAACCCTTCTTTCTTGATAAAGATTTTGTTAAGAGGCGTGAGAAAATTGTTCGTGGAGAAAAGGTGGTATTGCTAACCTTGAGTTCTTTCTCAGATATGTATAGCAGATTACCAAAATTGCGTATTAATAGCAGAAAGGCAATTCGAAAAATTCCACAATGTCTTCTTCAACCAGCTTACACGGCTTTTGTTTTGAGTAAAGACTTCCCATATTCTTTTCAGATGAGAAAAATCATTCTAGAAATACTTCAGTCAGTACTTTGGCAAAAACTTTCTAAAGATAGCAAAGATAATTTTGTTATTAGGAATGGTGGCACATTTCAGCATTCTGAAGGCAAAACTGTTTCAATAAAAAGATCTTTATTAATGAGTGATCTCTATTACGCTTTTTATTTTTGGATTTTACTACTTAGTTTTTCCGTTTTAGTTTTTCTCTCCGAACATTTGAGACATAATGGTAATCTTCTATTGCATTTTTTTCATAGCGTCTACACTTATGTAAAGTTTACTTGATTCGGAACCAAAGTCAACATGGTCGTCCATGAGACAGATCCTTTCAAGGAGATTTTTTTGTATGAAGGTTTCTTCATAGACAAACTTGGTCAGGATTTGGAATGTATTTTTAAAGCATTTAAAATTTCCTAATAAAATTACCACTGGATTTACACAACAGTGTTTATATAGACCAGAAATATGTGTATTTATCACAATAACATTGGTACGTCTGTAATGTAGAAGTACATTCCAATAGCCCGTATGCAGAAGGATCTTTATCATAATTTATACATGTATGTTAAGCTTTAAGTGTCTTTTTTGAGAAGCGCATAACTGTTTAGAAACCTTCAATCGTTAACGTAAATTAATTTCTTTTTATGTTTCCTTTTTAAAATTTTAAGTTAATTTCTAAAACCGCTTTCCGATTTATTAGCCACAGATTATTGTTTATTCTGTTTATTTAAATCCGGCTTTTTAAATATTTTTATTTATATCTGATTCGACTGTGGGTGTAGCAGTGTAGGGTGTCTGGTTATTGTAGCTTTACACATGAATGTCCTATTTCGTATAAGAACTGCCTTCTTGTATCCAGCTCCTCTTGGTACCATTTACTGTAACTATTGCACACACTTTCTAGTACCTCTCCACTTGGGACAAGTTGTTGGTAAACATAACTAACCGGCCCATCTACTAACAAAATCCTACCACCCACCTCCTACGTCTTATCGCTCCTTGTAAATAAGCTTCAATAGCACGCTTTATTTCCCATTTACAAAAACTACAATAAAGGAAAAGTTGCACATTAAAGATCTAAGAAGCGCCTAAGCGAACGTCGAAAGACAAGGAAAATTCCAATAAGGCGACACGTTCCATAGCCATGCTTCACACAAGGATTTGGAAATTCCACTTAGGGTAAGCGATAAATAAATTAAGAAATCTAATTAATTTTGTGACTATTTTCCTGTTCCTACTTCTGTTACCACACTCTGGGTTGCAGAGTAATCTTGAATTCAAAGTTTCTAGAGTGAACGAATCCGGATACAATAGAATCGATTCTTTAATGGACGATGCTATTGTTACTTGCATTTATTGGTTTTAGCTTTTACAATGTAACTAAACTAAATATAACACTAAGAAACATAGAATAATTTTACGCATTCCACAGGATAATATATTTTGCGAGGTGTATATTTAGATAAATATATAAAGAAACAAATGTATTAATAAAGATTGGTTCATGTTCATAAAGGAAAGTGTGAGACGTTTCCAAGATGGTCTTTCACCAGGAAAATGTTTTCTCGCTACTTCAATATCAATAAACAATAAAAATTATTTAGATATATTTTGTTTCCTTTCTTTCTCTAACCTACTTTTCCTATTTTGTACTTTATCTATGTCACAATTAACTATTGCATGATTCACTTTCTATAGAATCCTTGACTGTGTGCCCTGTGTTATGTATAAAAAGTTCAATTAATTTTTACGTAAAGACCAGTAAACTTTCAACAAACGAACAGTTAGCGAAAATAATTCTCTGAGTAACAGAGTGACAATTAATGGAAAACAAATCATATTTACATTAAAACACAACAATATTAATAATAATGAAGAATAAACATGATTTAATTTGTGACTCTCAGGTATGATATAGTTCACATAATATCCTGAAACTCACTTGATTTGTTAGAAATCCATAAGAGAATTTACAAACATGGCGGCCACGTATTGACGATGTCCCCAGCCCACCTCACCTAACGCGAAATCAAAACTGAATTATACAGGAATTTTGTACAGATTTAGTAAAATTTTGTACAAGTAAACTTGAATTTTGTACAATTCACGGTAATTAGTAAATAACAACCAAAGAGGGGGAGTTGGGCAAATGTTTTGCCGGCCATCAACAATTATTCCAAAAATTCAACACTGCTATCGTTTTCTTTATATTTTGCACAAATTGGTACACAAATTGAAAAAGTTATTAACTATTCTTTATAACAAATAATGACGAAAATATCACCAGCCTCCACCCCAAATTGAATTTACAATTTGAACAGTGCTTGATCGTTTCAATCGTGTGTCTTGGTCGAAACATTACTATCATATTCTTTACATTTTGTACAATTACAAATGTTGGTAATCTATTGTTACTAACAAACAATAACAAAAATGTCCCCAACCACCTCTCCTGCAACACAGATTCATAACTGATCTATCTAAGTCTTTAAAATTTATACAATATTGTAAAACAATCGAAAATATTGTTACCCTATTGCTAATAAATATTGAGGAAAATATTACCCTCTCATCACTGACTCGGTTTCTATCACTGAACTGTTATATTATATAGTTATGTTGGCTGTAGTGAACTCTAAAGTGCGATAGCTCCAACCGCATAAGAATTAAAAAACGATGACACGTATTACAAAAGAGATTAAAAGAGATGCAAGAAGTCTAAAATTTAGAACAGTTCACGGGGACGTACAAGAGACCCACAACAATATTTCTCATTCTGTCGTACGATCAGCATTGTTGATAACATTGAAAAATAAACCTAAATACAAAGATTTTAAGATGCAAAAATCAAAGCCTTTGTTTCTTGAAAAACATACGTTGTATAATTATGTATTGCGGAATCCGAATTACTACAGAATTCTTATAACTTAATTTAGTTTTTCATGTCGTTGTTATGAACAAACAATGTCTGTGAAAGAATCCAAATAGAGTGTAAAATCACGAGTTCCATGAAACTATGATTTAACTACCAGAATTCTGAGACTACAAAATAAAATTTTAATTTTACAATAAAAAAGGGAAAGTTTCGTGTCCTTCTTATATTTTCGGTCAAAAATTCTACGACAAATAATGTAGACGTGCAATGCGCCAGCTACTGAGATTACAAAACTTTTCCTTCAAGGACATTTGTGATCGAAGGAAAACACGTTGCTTTACTTTTGTCAGTCCTAATTCGTAGACCTACCGTAAAACTCACTTTTAAAAAGATTCAGTCTCTAACCCCGCTATAATTATTTAAATACGCTTGAATAATGAAGGTAAGTCTAGCAAACAATAAATGGGGTGAGATCAAGACAACAAACGTCACCCACAACAAAGTACAAAAGAACAACTTATGTATATGATTGGTTGTTGGGAATGTCGTATGCGTCCATACACGGTTTTTATCATTATTCTTTGCAAAAATAAAAATGTATATTTATAATTCATGATGATGTCAAACTGATTCTAGAATGTTCCAACAGTCGAATGGCGTGCGCACACCCATACGTGAGACCCTGATTCCATGCGCACGTTCATAGATAACGAAAGTATTGTCATCCCTACGTTTTTGACTTTTATATTACATTTCATACACGAATGCAAATGAAATAAAAGAATAGATTGATTTTGTTTTTCCAGGTCTGAGAAATTCGTCATGAGCTCGTTTTCAATTCTCGACATGTTGACCCGACTCATAAGTAGGTTGAATATGTAAAAATCAAAAGCAAAGGTGGAAAAAGTAAATTAGGACTATTATCCATAAGAAATAGAAAGTCCCGAACAAGATAGTCAGTATGATTTAGTATTTGATAGAAATTGTCGTGTATTTTGTGTAAAGATCATCAGTTCAGTTAGAGTGAATAATTTGGCGTTAATTGATTGCGTACTTAAAATGAAAACAAACAATTGTTTTGTTTCCAAAACCAGTACGCAAAGGCCTTAAGTATATTAGAGAATGGAAGACACAAATCCTGCCTCTTGTGGACTTAAAACGGAGCTATTTAATACGTTATGGATAAAGCAACATTACTTTTCTTTAAATTGTAGCTGGTGTTCAATAATTATTATTAAAATGCTTTATGGCAGTGCGGGATATCTTAAACAACCTAATCGGAAGTACTTTCTTTATTTGTGGGATCCTGAACATCTGTTTCCCTAATCGGCTGCATCCTCTTCCTCATTCAGAATCACAGAATCCACATCACCTCATAGTGATGGTGACTTCAGCTTCTGAAGCTTGTGCTGTTCATCTTATGGCACCTCTGCTAGTGCTGGGTCAATCGCCATTTGCTCTTAACCCTTTCAGGGCTGCACTAACTGCACCGACGTTGATAGGCACCGAGCCTTATCGTCTCGGTGCTGCATTGATTTCTGGTCCCACATATGGACCACGTGCTGGTGCAGCATCTCTTGTGCTGCTCCTATTGGGTGACGAAGATCAGAGTGTAGAGGACATTAGAGGAATTGCCCAATTGGTAAAAGAGCTTCGACAAACATCTCTATGGGCAGCGTACACTCGGCTCATCATAATAGCGTATAATCATATCAACATTTCTAATACACTTATCTCGTCGTTGGCTCTCATTCAAACTTCGTCAGTTGTCTGGGAATGGAACGGTAAATCTTTTCAAAGAGTCCATATTAATTACCCTTCTTTTCCTGAAGTGTTACAATATATGTGTTGGCCGTGTAATAAGGCTTCGGCAGACGGTAAAAGAAAATCCATCACTGGCATTGGGAATTATCCAATGGCAGAAGAATTAGTCAACCGTGTTTTTTAGATAAAGGTCTCGCAGTGCGTCAAGTTTGAGTCAAAAGTTGTTGGTAAGCGTCTTCCTAACGGCTCCTTTACAGGATATCTCGCAGATATGGCGAGTGGTTTAACTGTGATGTTTGGTTTAGGCTTTCATTATGTATCTTTGTGGGAACCTGTTTTAGAATTCACATATCCTCACAATTATGATAACTTGTGTGTAGCAGTTAGAAGAGCTTTTCAGATATCCTTTGCAGAACTAGTTTTTAATATTTTTTCCAAAGAAATATATATTGTGTCTCGAATAACTATGATCATCTTTAGTTTTGTTATTTATTCTGCCACTTCTTTTCTCAATAATTCATTGACAGGATTTATCGTTATTTTTTAGAAACAATGCAATGTTTTTTAATTGGGTACTTTCCCATGAGTGGTTCAAGATTGCATCCTTATGGGTAACGTTGTCATTTTGTTGTATTATTATTGTAAATATATTTGCTGGTACCATGTCCTGTCAATTGTAGGATGTAGAGTATCACCACGAAATTCAAACATTGAAGGAACTCTTGAACGTAGTTGATAAAATAACTATTTTCTCTGTTTACATGGAGAAATTTTGCAGCAAGTCCTATCCCGATATTGTACAGGATTTGAATGGAAAATGTGTACCTACTAATGGTATTGGTCAAAGAGAATTTCGGCGAATGAAAATCGTTAGTGGTGGGAAGTTAGGTGTTGTATCTTTAAGCTCTGTCAATGATATACTCGCGAGGCTGCCAAAGTTTCAAGTAGACGGAAAAAATGTAATTCGATTGGTTCCACAATGTCTGCTTCAACCTTCTTACACTTCTTTTGCTTTGAGAAAAGGTGTATTATATTCTCCAAAAGTCAACAAACTCATCCTAGAAATAATACAGTCAGGACTGTGGCTAAAATTTTCTAAAGATAGCTAAGATAATTTTGTTATTAATAATGGTGGCACATTTGAGCATGCTGAGCGTTCCGTGGAACAATTAGTGTCTGTAAGAAAGGTATTGATTCATGATCTTAAATTTGCTTTTATATTTTATTTCGTTGCTCTTTTAATTTCCTCCCTGGTTTTTGTTTTTGAACTTTTTATACATTATAGAAAACACTTATTTATATTTCTTTATCGCTCTCGTCACAATGTGTATAAAATACAAAGAACTTGAATCCATTGGCTATTGATGAAAAAAAGTTAGTTGATGCGGATACTTTCATTTAAAATTCTTAGTGTAAGTGATAAAAAAATAATATTTGACGACTTTTTATTATCGCTAAACCTGTGTTGTTCTTCACTATTAGTGATTAAATTTTATAATTATTTTGTGTACTATTAGAGTCCGTTTCTTGACACATTAGAAAGATTAAACAGAAAAATAGAGAGAGCCCATTCAAAATCGCAGCTAACGCCATAAGCAAGCTAGCCAATAAAAGAATATATTTGGTCCGTTGGGTTTGAAAACCTTTGGAAATGTTTTTAGTGTTTTTTCAATTAACACTCACAAAGAACATAGAATATTACACTATAATGAAAGTTGGAATAATTACACTACTGAAACACAAAAAACTAAAAAAAGTAAAATAATTAGAAAGATTAAACTGAAAAATAGAGAGAGCTCATTCACAACCGCAGCTAAAGCCAGGAGCAGGCTAGACAATCCTTCATGTATTAGTTCATTTATAATAGTAATTTAATTTTCTTCGTAAATTAATTTTAAACTTAAACTTTTCTGAATTCATTTTTCAGTTATGCATGTTAAACATAAACTATTTTAAATAGATCTCAAAGTATTACCGATCCCTTTTTGGAAATTTAATTTTGTATTATTATCAGGTTCGTGAGATGATTTTTGTCTTATTAAATTATTTTCAGAAAAATTATTTCCTGTCTTTTAAATAAAATGTTATTTTAAAGAAATTAGCTAAAGTAAATAAACTAATCAAAATAAAAATATCTAAAACAAATGTAATATCTTTCATTCAATTTTCTTAGTTATCAAAAAAATTGAAATAAATTGTACTTAAGACAATGATAGTCGCACACTCTTCTAGGTATAGATCTCATTAAACATGTTATTATCCATTGGTGGATATTTTAGTATCCATGTGTGTTTCTAATATGGTACTTAATCGAGTAGTTTCGTAAAATGATTTTTAGGATACCATACAGCACATGACCGAATAGTATTTTCTTACGGTAATTCTGCCAAGAGTAAATTCATTCTTATGAACTTTTATTTGTAATGCATGCTCAAATAGATTTTACCTTTTAAATATCACTTTACCGTCCATTTAAACCATAAATAAACGAATTTATTAATAAGTCATATTTAGTTGAAATGCATACTAAACGTGTAATAGTACTTTGACAAAACACCATTTAAAACTTATATTTTAAGAAAAAGTTTGCTCAATTCCTCGTCACGATACCTTCTTTTTTGGACGAATTATCAAAACGTTAAGAATTGTTTTAAAATCAAATTGAAAATTACATCTTTACCTCACTAACCATATTAATATTTACTATAAAGTTTATTATTAAGAAAAAAATTATCTTTAAACGCCATTAGAAGAAAAATTAATGCTACAGCACTATCAAATATATGATGGTGACATACGCTATGCAACATGGCACGGTTTTTGCCATTACTGTAGATTGATTACACAATTTATAAGCGATTATCGACATACTTCCTCCATAAAATACAGGTGTTACGTGTCAAAGTTATTAATTCGAAAGACAAAATAGTATTTTTCAATGCATTTGTTAGAGAGCACATACAAACTACCAATAATATTAATAAATATTTCACCAGAAACAGACGAAAATCAATACCCTTCCTCGACAAATAATTAACAACACGGTTGACAATTTCAGCAAAAATTTCTTGATTTCTTTTTCAGAAAAATGTTACAAGCATGTAAATTTGGCAAAACTTCAAGAAATATGTCTTGAAGAGCTATTGGTTCTGGTCGCCCTGCTATGTTGAATTACACCACATCCAACGACATTTGAAATTTCCGAGGACAGCTACTAATTGACTTACTTCTGACTCACGGACCATATCAGATAAAGGTGTTCTAGTTGTCAAGATTTCTTACCTAAAATATATTAAGAGTTTTAAAAATATCTTTATTGTGTCATAATTTTTAATTGAAAAAAGATTTTCGCTTCAGAAATATGTCTTAGAAATTTTCTATAATATGGAAAAAATACAGATATCGTACTTTTATTATGCGAACAATAAATGTAAGATTAAGTCGGTTATCTCGTAAATTTATGGTGGGATTTTCCGTGACTTTTTAGGGGATTTTAATATCAGCAATCGAATGGCATGAGTGTCAATCTTCTGAAATTTAGTTTTAAACAAATATTATACGATCAATAAATGTAAGTTTAAATCAGCTTTCGCCTGTAAATGTAACACACTTCCTTTTCTTCTGAGATACATCCGATGGGATACACCTACGAGTCATCTCATTTAACTTTTTCCGCGGACTTCTCTACACTGAAGCAATGCACAGCACCCGCTACCTATGACTTAAATGTTAAATAACACATTTCCCATTAGCGCGGGCGCTACTTCGTGATACCTGGAGAATTTTATAAGAAATAACAAATAATGGGTAAAACACAAATCCTTTTATTAAAAATTTACTCGAAAATATTGTGCTAGTTAAAACATAGTTCCACGGTACTCGTGATTTTACACTCTATTTGGAGTCCTTCACAGACATTGTTTGTTCATTAACAACGACATGAAAAATTAAATTAATATAAGAATTCTGTAGTAATTCGGATTCCGCAATACATAATTATACAACGTATGTTTTTCAAGAAACAAGGGCTTTGATTTTTGCATCTTAAAATCTTTGGATTTTCGGGTATTTTTCAATGTTTTCAACGATACTGATCGTACGACAGAATGAGAAATATTGTTGTGGGTCTCTTGTACGTCCCCGTGAACTGTTCTAAATTTTAGACTTCTTGCATGTCTTTTAATCTCTTTTGTAATACGTGTCATCGTTTTTTAATTCTTATGCGGTTGGAGCTATCGCACTTTAGAGTTCACTACAGCCAACATAACTATATAATATAACAGTTCAGTGATAGAAACCGAGTCAGGGGTGAGGGGGTGATATTTTCCTCAATATTTATTAGCAATAGGGTAACAATATTTTCGATTGTTTTACAATATTGTATAAATTTTAAAGACTTAGATGGATCTGTTTTAAATCTCTGTTGCAGAAGAGGTGGTGGGTGACATTTTCGTTATTGTTTGTTAGTAACAATAGATTACCAACATTTGTAATTGTACAAAATGTAAAGAATATGATAGTAATGTTTCGACCAAGACACACGATTGAAACGATCAAGCACTGTTCAAATTGTAAATTCAATTTGGGGTGGAGGCTGGTGACATTTTCGTCATTATTTGTTATAAAGAATAGTTAATAACTTTTTCAATTTGTGTACCAATTTGTGCAAAATATAAAGAAAACGATAGCAGTGTTGAATTTTTGGAATAATTGTTGGGGGCCGGCAAAACATTTGCCCAACTCCCCCTCTTCGGTTGTTATTTACTAATGACCGCAAATTGTACAAAATTCAAGTTTACTTGTACAAATATTTTACTAAACCTGTACAAAACTCCTGTATAATTCTGTTTTGATTTCGCGTTAGGTGAGGTGGGCTGGGGACATGGTCAATACTTGGCCGCCATGTTTGTAAATTCTCTTATGGATTTCTAACAAGTCAAGTGAGTTTCAGGATATTATGTGAACTATATCATAACTGAGAGTCACAAATTAAATCATGTTTATTCTTCATTATTATTAATATTGTTGTGTTTTAATGTAAATATGATTTTTCTCCATTAATTGTCACTCTGTTACTCAGAGAATTATTTCCGCAAACTGTTCGTTTGTTGAAAGTTTACTGGTCTTTACGTAAAAATTAATTGAACTTTTTATACATAACACAGGGCACTCAGTCAAGGATTCTATAGAAAGTGAATCATGCAATAGTTAATTGTGACATAGATAAAGTACAAAATAGGAAAAGTAGGATAGAGAAAGAAAGGAACCAAAATATATCTAAATAATTTTTATTGTTTATTGATATTGAAGTAGCGAGAAAACATTTTCCTGGTGAAAGACCATCTTGCAAACGTCTTCCACTTTCCTTTATGAACATGAACAAATATTTATCAATACATTTGTATCTTTATATATTTACCTAAATATACACCTCGCAAAATATATTATCCTGTGGAATGCGTATAATTATTCTACTATGTTTCTTAGTGTTATATTTAGTTTAGTTACATTGTAAAAGCTAAAACCAATAAATGCAAATAACAATAGCATCGTCCACTAAAGAATCGATTCTATTGTATCCGGATTCGTTCACTCTAGAAACTTTGAATTCAAGATTACTCCGCAACCCAGAGAGTGGTAACGGAAGTGGGAACAGGGAAATAGTTGCCAAATTAATTAATTTTCTTAATTTATTTATCGCGTACCCTAAGTGGAATTTCTAAATCCTTGAGTGAAGCATGGCTATGGAACGTGTCACCTTATTGGAATTTTCCTTGTTTTTCGACGTTCCCTTATGCGCTTCTTAGATCTTTAATGTGCAACTTTTCCTTTATTGTAGTTTTTTAAATGGGAAGTGAAGCGTGCTATTGAAGCTTATTTACAAGGAGCGTTAAGACGTAGGAGGTGGGTGGTAGGCTTTTGTTAGTAGATGGGCCGGTTAGTNCGTGCTATTGAAGCTTATTTACAAGGATCGTTAAGACGTAGGAGGTGGGTGGTAGGCTTTTGTTAGTAGATGGGCCGGTTAGTTATGTTTACCAACAATTTGGCCCAGGTGGAGAGGTACTAGAAAGGGTGTGTAATAGTTACAGACATTGGTACCAAGAGGAGCTGGATAGAGGAAAGCAGTTCATATACGAACCGGGACATTCATGCGAAAACTACAATAACCAGACACCCTACACTGCTACACCCACAGTCGAATCAGGGATAAATAATAATAATAAAAACAACAGATTTAAATAAACAGAAGAAACATTAATCTGTGACCAATTAAACGGAACACGGTTTTAGAAATTAACTTAAAACTGTAAAAAGGAAACATAATGTTAACTTAATTTACGTTAACGAATGAAGGTTTCTAAACAGTAATGCGCTTCTTAAAAAAGACAGTCCAAAGCTTAACATACATGTATAAATTATGATAAAGATCCTTCAGCATACGGGCTACTGGAATGTACTTTTACATTACAGACGTACCAATGTTATTGTGATAAATACACATCACTCTGGTCTTTATGAACACTGTTGTCTTATTCCAGTGGTAATTTTATTAGGAAATTTTAAATGCTTTAAAAATACATTCCAAATCCTGACCAAGTTTGTCTATGAAGAAACCTTCATACAAAAAAATCTCCTTGAAAGGATCTGTCTCATGGACGACCTTGTTGACTCTGGTTCCGAATCAAGTAAACTTTACATAAGTGTAGACGATATGAAAAAAATGCAATAGATGATTACCATTATGTCTCAAATGTTCGGAGAGTAAAACTAAAACGGAAAAACTAAGTAGTAAAATCCAAAAATAAAAAGCGTAATAGAGATCACTCATTAATAAAGATCTTTTTGTAGAAACAGTTTTGCCATCAGAATGCTGAATTGTGCCACCATTCTTAATAACAAAATTATCTCTGCTATCTTTAGATATTTTTTGCCAAAGTCCTGACTGAATTACTTCTAGAATGATTTTTCTCATCTGAAAAGAATATGGGAAGTCTTTTCTCAAGGCAAGAGCCGTGTAAGCTGGTTGTAGAACACATTGTGGAACTGTTCGAATTGCCTTTCTGCTATTAATACGCAATTTTGGTAATCTGCTATACATATCTGAGAAAGAACTCTTGGTTAGCAATCCCACCTTTTCTCCACGAACAATTTTCTCACGCGTCTCAAAAAAATCTTTATCATAATAAAGGGGTTCACATTTACCATGCAGTTCTTTCCCGATATCGGGGTAAGATTTGCTGCAAAACATTTTTACATAAGGTAAGTAAATAACAATTTTATCTGCCACTCCCATCACTTCTTTCAACGTTTCAACCTCTCTGTGATATTCCACGATGAATAATCGACTGGTCATATTACCCACGACTACATTTACAATTATAGTACAACAAAATGATAACGTTACCCACAAGTAGTTAAATCGTGGACGCTGGACAGGAAAGTTACCCGTCAACAAACAGTGAAATACTTTTATAAATATAAATACAAACGATATCAATGAATGATGGTGATCAATAGTACCGAAGTAAATCACAAAACAAAATATTATAATAGTGATGGATGAAGCAATGTATATTTCAGTGGAGAATATATTGATTACTAGTTCTACAAAAGACAGCGGCTGAGATCTGGGAAACTCTATGCAAAGGTTATCATTATTATGAGGATACGTGAATTCTACTATCGATTTCCAAGAAGATACATAATAAAAACCTAGACCAATAAAAGCAGTCAAACCGTCAGCGATATCAGCGAGATGTCCTGTAAAGGAACCGTTTAAGAGAAGAGCTCCTACACCCTTTGGATCCAGTTCCACACATTTAAGGTCACGCGTTTCAGTAATTCGTTGGATAATTAGTTTGGCCATTGGAGCACTTCCTTGATCACTGATATGTCGACCCATAGAATTCTCAGCACATATTTTTGTCACGTATTGTAGTGTCTTTGGTACAGAATGGTAATTTAAAGAGACACGCTCAAATTTTATCTTATTCCATTTCCAAACAATTGAGGATGTATGAATGGGTGCTAGTGAGGATATGAGCTTATCAGTGTTTTCGGTTAAGTTATATCCTACCACAAGGAGCCGAGTGTACGCTGACCATAGAGAAGAAGCTCTAAGCTCGTCCACCAATCGGACAATTCCTCTTTCGTCATTTACTCGCTGATCTTCGTCACTCAATAGGAGCAACACAAGAGATGCAGCACCAGCACGTGGACCATACGTCGGACCAGGAGTTAGTGCAACACCGAGACGAAGAGGCTCCGTTCCCATATATGTTGGAGCTGTTGGTGCTGCCCTGAAGTGGTACAAAGAAATTGGTGATAGGCCCAGTACCAGCAGAGGCGCAAGAAGGGGAACATCACCAGCATCAGAAGCTGAAGTCACCAACTGGATGAGATGACGTTGAATCTCTGATTCTGAACGAGGAGGAAGGAGATTCAATCGATGTGAGGAGCAGATGTTTGAGATGCCGCAAATAAGAACTGCAACTCTAATCATGTTGTCAAAGATATTTCTCGTGATCACAACCTAAAATCAGAGTTTTGTAAAACAATCTTAAATAAATATGTTCATAGGAAAAATGTTTAAATTTAAAAATAAATGAATTGTTTGCTCATAGTATAATGTTTAGGTTTATGATACATATATGTTCTGAATTCTTAAGCTTGTCAATTTTAATTACGTGTTCATTCTACTCAGCATGTATCTGAAGACGATATCACATGTTGCAATGAAAGAGATTCAACTTCATTTCAAGCTCATAACAAACGACATTATTACATTCTTGTAAACAAAAAGGAGTTCAACTCGATCAATATTTTTAGAGCATGACAAAATGTATTGGTCTTGTAGACAAATTTGTAATATATTATTTAAAAAAATTCAAAATTATGTCCAATAACAGTGATACATGCGTGAAAGCATCAGTGAAAGGACAAGCGTCCACATTCAAAGGTGCCAGGTATTTCATGCATATGTGCTGCAGCTACGGATATTCGAGCAACAAGATCGTCAATCTGAGGCAAGTGGAGGCACATATTCAAAACTCCTCATATGTCTCCATAAAAAGTAAGGTTTGCGTCTCACCACGTCTTTCGCGCCCAAACAATATTGCACAATAAATGATTGTTAAATAAATGTCCTCAACCAACACTTAAAAATTGTGTCGTTAATTCGCTATCTTTTTGTGTACTGGAAAATTAAATGAGAAATATTTTCCGAGTTAAATTGGCAATTAAATGAACTATTATTTAATGTATTTTTGATTTGTAACAAAAGAGGGAACCACTCTTTTTTCATTCAAAAATTAAAAGACAATAAAAAATAACGTACCTGTTAAAAATTTTAAAATTCGTAGGTTATTTACTGTATTTTTGTATAGCTTATATTTGTATATTAACTAATTTATAGTTTTTATTGCCAAAAGAATCACGACGTCTGCATGAAACCTACAGAAATATATTAGGAAATGGAATCCAAAATTTGATGAACATTAGTAATACTTTGTCGAAACTGCACTGAATATAAGCAGTGCTAGAACTACATTTATATTACCCTCTTTGATAAGTAACATGCGATCACGTGTGATGTGAAAACAAACCAATTATTCTCCCGCTATTTCATACACGCTAAAGAAAATTACTCAGTTAATTATACTATCTAATTTTTGATCTTATTCATCAGTTTAAGGAAACATTTGAATAAAATACAACATGGTACGTTGCCATGTACATACCTAGGGTCATGAAATTCGGGGTATTATATTAATGATTGATACAGGTATTGATTAGCATATTTGGCGAATTTGAATGTGGGTTTTAATTTTAAAACACCAATTAATCTCGCCAAACAAACCAAAAATGGGGATATTGCAAAAGAAAAGAGTAATGTCCAAAACCCGAAATATTAAAACCTACAATTGATTAACTAGTGTGATCGATGCATTCAAAAGATAAAATATCGTGTATATTAAGAAAAGATTTGATACGCATGATCTCACAAATTCAGCAATTTCTTTAATGGTCCAAAGTATGAATCCAAGGTACTGCATTGCAGGGATTATAATAGAATTGATTAAATCACTTCCCGCCGACGCTTACTCTTCTCCTTGGTCACACGTTTATCGCGATGTTACTATCAATGATAAAGTGTAAGTATTTAACACTATTGTTACTAGTGTATTCGATAAACATGCCTCTCAAAAGTCGGAATATATAACTAAATTCGCCGCTCCACTGCTCGCAGATAATATAAAAACCATCATGAGAAACCGTGATGCGTATTTGCAGTGTGTTACGTCGGACGAAAGCAAATCAGGATATATGAAACTAAGAAACCTTATCTCTCAAAAAATCCGGAACGTCAAAATAAGTCTCTTTCAGATTTTGTTTCTAAGTGAGACTAATAAAAAAGTGTGTCTCGAAAAATCTACAATTGATTAGAGTCAATAAAGATAAAAGCTCTGATATGATAGCTATACACTTGGATTCTCTAAATAAATTTATCGTGTGCATGTCACCCAGCATAAATGACACACTAAAAACTGAAACACTAATTCAAAATTAACCGATAAAATCTCTTGAGAACGACTCTTTTTCAGAAGTGCTGAACATGATGCATCCTCCATAAAATATAAATCATTAAAGTTAATAACAATGGCTTACGTATGATAAATGTTAAACCGTTTAAACTTATGTCGGAAATAGCTGTACAAACTATTACTCATATTCTTAATGTTTCCCTTGTATTTTACTTCATGCACGGGTCACGTCGTGCGTCACTGTGTCGTTGGTCGGACCGACTCTCGTAACTCCATTAAAGAGAAAATATTTTCTAAATTTGACACGCGAATTTCACAAGCAAGTATTGATCTACAATCTCAAAATCTCTTTTCGTCTAATTATCCATATACATAGAAATCTCTTAGATTGCGGTGAACCGGGTTCGATCCCCGGTCCCGTTTCCCATTTTCATTCGACGTAACATGATTTATCCATTGACATTTATTTCGATTATTGTGATGTTGCTTACAATGACGAAAACTGCAAACATGCGGATACACTTCTGTTACTGTAAAACACTTGTGTCCGGTATATTTATGATCTGAGAGTTACATCACGTATCTATATATTACACATGATAATGACTTATTACGCCTCCAAAAATCGATACAAGAAACATCGCCCCAATCTATTGTTCAATACAATTCTTTTTCAGACACCACAAAACCGGACGAATAAATTTCATTTTCTCACAACATCCAGACTGAATGATGCTCATCTATTACAGATACCACGATACAAAACAAATTATACTCATAACTCATTCAATTTGACTGTGATTAGGGAATGGAACAAACTTCCAGATGATATTAGGAGTTTCTCCTCTCTCAAAGATTTTAAAGCGAAAATACTTAATCTTCCGATATGTTAGTAAAGGATTCTTACTATTCAGAACAACTGTGCTCTTCTTGTTTATAAAATATAAAATCGGCATAGATTTCATAACCAATTTATATTTTATTAGGGAAATATGTTTTGCGTGTTTGAGAATTGTTGTAAATATAAAGAATTTGGTAGATTAACAATATATTAAAGTATTTTATTATAGCGACGTTGAGAACTTTTGAATGGTATCATGGTAGTTTAAATAAGTAATAACATTTTTATATTGTTCCCCTAAAGAAAGAATCTTCTCTATTACCTTACACTAAATAATATTAAAAAACGTTTCTAGGGTTCCACTTCGTTATTTATGACACGAAACAATGAGTACAATGAAGGAATAAACAATACATTGACCTGTTGTAATAAATAAAGTTATTAAATTCATGATAAAAATTATTGACGATCTTGTTGCTCGAATATCCGTTGCTGCAGCACATAAGCATGAAATACATGGCATCTTTGAATGTGGATGCCTGTAGTTTCACTGATGCTTTAACGCATGTATCAGTGTTGATGGACGTAATTTGGAAACATAGGATTTTGCTTAAGCACAAACCGATTCTAATAAAATATGTCAAACAATAAGAAAAAATTTCCCACTCTCCTTAACTTTACTTTTTTCCTTTTCGTTCGAAACTGTCAATGTTAGTTCGTAAGTTAGGTCTTATAAAAGAATTTTTTAAATTAATATATTACAAATTTGTCCCCAACACCAATACATTTTGTCATGCTTTAAAAATATTAATCGAGTTGTACTCCTTTGTATTTACAAGAATGTAATAATGTCGTTTGTTATGAGCTTCATTCTAGAGAGACGGAAAAGGACGGTGGGATGAATCATCTTAATGTGTCTGGGAAATACCCTTCTACGCACCTCCCCGAGGTGGGAGATTTATGAAAGGACTGAAGGGCGAATGATGAAGAGTAAATGTTAGCAATGACTTTTCGCATTAGAGCGAATCTTTTGCTGAAGTACATAAAAGAAGGTGAAACGCTCTTACGCTTAAACGAACGAGAGAAAAGGGGTCACGCGTTCTACTACAACACATTTTGCGTTTCGACTGATATAGGGTGTTGCGCTTGAAAACTTCAACAACCAGACACTATTACTTAGCTGATATCTGTACGAATATCTAGTTTTAATGCTTTGACTCCATAGTTGAAAAAATCCTTAACATGCCTATTCTATTGAGGACTCAATTCCGTGGAAATGAACGGGGAGCAGAGATTGAGATTACGAGTTTTTTGTGGCTAGGCAACCCTGTTTTTTCTAGTCTAATTTTTTAAGTCGTTATCAGACTGCTTTTCAGATAGAGAAAATATATTGAGTGCAATTACACTGATTAATGCTCTTTTGAAAATTGTATATCCATATTTAGTTTAGATTATAAGAAGGAAACATAGCCCATAATTCTCAGAAAAAGGTAGTCAGAATGAGAAAAATTTTACATACCTTATTAGGAAGTATAGTCTCTTCAATGCGTATTTAATCAACAAACAAGTTTTATATAATAGTTTTAATGTTTAAAATGCATTAATATATAAATTAAAAATTCATTTGTTTAGAAATATTCTACAACAAATATTAAACAAACGAGTGGCAATATCAGTCTCTGAATGCGAAAGAAAAAATTATGAAAATAAGTAAAAATTATTTACTTGAGGTGCACTTTGTTTCAAAGTGGAAGCTGTATGAAGACTAGAGAGTGAATGTGTAAAGCATAACATTTAATATGCTGCATGCGGGTCCGCTCGTGTTTCAACATACACTAGTAATTAACTTTTTATGGTAAACACGCCATGTCCTTCATACTCGGCAATCTGTCGATCTTCATATTCCAGATTTTGGGAAGATATGAAGTAAAATTTCAAAGAGAATATTGTATGTTTTCAAGTTATAAAAAGGTTACATTACTATTTCTACCTATATCCCAATACCCCAAAATCACTTCGGTAAAATAAGTCGAAATATTCGAAACGTGTTTGAGGTTGAACGACATTTCTGCAATCATTAAAACGTTTCAAGTAACTCAGCATCATAATTTTTTGTCAATTTTATGAATTTATAGACTATTTTATACAAAAAAAAATATTTTGTGTTATGTTTGTTTCTGAAATGTTAGCTTTTGTTTGGAGACCAGATTAAAATTTATAAAGTTTTGTTGAAGAATTTATTTGTATGTCTTGTTAAAAATAAGGGACCCGAGCCATGTTCTTTTTTTTTATTAAGAAGAAATTTTACTTTCTTTAAAGACACTGTATGATACTTCTTCGTACTACATTAAAAATATAATTAGTACTTACTTTTGGATTAACATTTCTTGTACTTCAGTTACTTGTGAAAACGAAATTCGATAAATATGATAAAATGTGTCTTCCCGAAAAATATTTTTCTTTTGTTGCTTGCTTGCAAGTTAATGATGATATTTTACGTCAGACAAACATTTTATTTGACAAATAAGCCTTTAGTTTGTAAAGAGCAAAACCGCTTTTACGATATTATTGCAATATAATCCTCTCCCATTTTATGGATGACAAATTGCATGAGTGATAATTGGATTAACTTGCACTATATACTCACCTTAAAAAGTTCTTGCACTATGAACTCATCCTTAACAAATGTATCTGTTTAATGAGAGTGGCGTGACAAAAGGTATAAAGTCAAAGCGTTCGATCCCGGACAATGAACCTCATTTCCAGACCATTGTAGAATTCGATTTATGGAAGCTTTTGTTGCATCGTGTAGTGTGGCAAAGTGTGGTGACATTCGCAAGTACGAGCGGCGCGTATAACTTTGAACGCTATAATGAGTAATGTTATAAGTGTTCGTGTTATAAATAACGTGGTAGCGAGACATGTAATATATAGCGCGTGCAATGTGAATTAACATGTATGTTAAATGTAAATTTCAAGTACAATTCAAAAGCTTTCGTATTTTGTTGATGGATTCTGATAAAACATTTAAAAACATGAAGTGATTGAAATGGTCAAGTGAAAACAAATTCCATTGATTTAATGATCAGTGAAACAATGATGCCCACTGTATCGCGAGTAAACTACCTAACAATGCCAGGAACTAAGGTTGACTATTTGCATGTTGATTTTGAAACTGAAGGATGCCATCATTCTGTGCAAACAAGTACAGGAAAACGCAGACATCCTGATCTCAGTCAGAGTCACAGCCTGGAACCTCATCCTTAATGAGTACTAATTTTGGGAGAGGATATAGATTTTCTGGATTTCGTGGTGGAACTATGTACTCTTCGTAAAGTTATGATTGAGAACAGAAAAAGAAAACAATACTTTTAATGATTTACCATCCCTCAGGTTTATATAGTTTTCTTGCTCACTATCGCTCGCTATCAGTGGTTGTGACAGTACACCTGCTCTGTACAAACACGGTAAAGTGAAATTTATTAACACACAAAAGAGAACTCCAGTCTTCCCTGTGGCTCAGGGCTAGCATTCCTGTTCTTCACCGAGTCATTCCTGGTTTAATTTCCGACTGGGCCAGAAAAAATATTTTTACTTTTCCGCAAGTGTTCCAATTTATATAGCTGTGACTATTTAAAAGCGAACTCTCCTTCTTCTATACAACTCCTCCTATTCCTAGTGTTGATACATCAATTTAAACTTTTAATTTAAACTTTCATCCGGCGCGCTCCACCAAGCCCCTTTTATCTGTTATTTAATTTTTACCTCTCGGTGCCCCCATCATAGTGCTACATTCCATCATAAGATTGATTGTTACTGATATCGACCATCTAATAAATCATTTTATTATTTACTTAAAGGAGATTTACTCGCTAGGCAATACGAGTATCATTCGTATATCAGTGAGAGAAGGAACCGGTTGGGACATGAGTCCAAACCACGGATCGCTGACTGCTAATAATAATAATAATAACACAGCACACACAACCAAGAAATAAACATGATTTAATCAGTAAGAATTAATAATACAAAATAAGCAAAGAAAATAGAGTTGTAGATTGTGTCTGATGGACATCTTAGACGGGACGCACTGAAGGTGGGTGTCGCGGAGTGTCGACACTGCCTGTTCCCTCGACTGGCTCCTCGCACGTTTGAAAGATCTTACTTCGTTTGCATTTTTGTCCCCTGGAGGGGGGGTACCAATCCCAGCAATTTTCTGAAGATGGCATGGAGATGGAGACACTGTCGCTGATCTTTATTGGTTGATCAGAACTCACGCTACTAAGGCGTGGTGCTGACAACTCGGATCTCACGCCTCGAAGGAACGCTTCGAAGGGCGGAGGCGGCCAGCGGAAGCGGGCAATCGCGGTGTTTGGCTGTGCACATGTGCAAGCCTCCGAAAATTATCGTGACTGGTCATAATTTACTACTGCAGTCAAGGCAACAGTCGGAGCAACGAAATAAAGGAATGGAAAAGAAATTTTCCACGGCAGTACCGTAACAGTGTCACTAACTCGTGATAATACTAACGACTCGTACAAATCTCACTATGTAGGCCAAGTTGTTGGTAAAACACGCTATCCGGCCGATTCTCTAACAATAATGCTACCACCCCCTCGTAATAACCCTATTGTGAAGGATTGAACAAGAGAAAATATATGTCGTTTTGGTGACGACAGTGAAGAATTCGAACCATGATAAGAGAGGCGAGATCAGAAGTTTATTCTCTCATAAGTAGTAGTAATCGTACTTGTACTAGAACTGGCCTGGTTGAAGTTGAACTCGTACTAGAATTGGGCTGGTACTGCGTGCTACTTAACTGCGTGACTGTGTCGAAAGAAGAAGCCATGTGGTTTATATACCTTTGAAATTAGGGCGTTGTTGCCAATCTGATTCGATGAATCGATGCTATATCCTGATAACTCGACCAGGTCTCGAACTGGAATGTCTTTTCGTGACAAGTCGTGGAAGTTTTTGGCTTCGCCCAACTTGCATGATGCAGGATTGCCACTCGAATGTAGTCAGCGAAGGAACTTGTAATTAATACCTTGAATCATAAGATGTTGAATAATTTCTTCTATTTTTCCTTTAACTGCATGACAAGAAATTTGAATCAGCCTATAGCATCAAGAGAAAATTTCCTTAGCTCGGCAACAATCAAGATGAATCACTCAACTTAATCAAAGAGAGTGTTCTCCAGAGATGAATCACTCATTAAATGATTCAATACAAATGTCTAAACAGATTTGACTCACTTGTTTAATGTATAACATATCAAAAATGTCTGAACACTTATGAAAAATGAAAGGTACGTTATCGTCAATGCATCGAAAAGTAGCTTTAATTAATGTCACGCCATTGCATGACAAAAAGAAATAAAAATCACCACTTCATATGTCCTTGATGGAAATAAGTGTACATGAAAGAAGAAATGAGTGATTATAAAAATGATTCTGTCGTAGGAGTAGGGATTAGAATTAGCAGTTGATTTTCTTAAAAAAAATCACTCCTTGACAAGATATTAGTGAAATATTTTATTTTTGAAGATATTTGGCTCAAACTTCTTATCTTAATACAATCAACAATTTTTAGATTTTTGTGTTACTTGCCTGTTTTTTTTAAGAATAGAAGTTTGATGTGTCATTCTCACAATGTTCGAGGCTAACCGTGATTTCATCTGTCCGATGCGGTTGCACTGTATTACTTACTGTATGATGAGTTTGGACTGTTGGATCAAACCCTGTGTTAAGAGTTACTATACACAATGCATGTAAGACGCAAATTGATAAGAAAATTTTGTATCATGGTTTATATATTTTTGTTGTCTGACCTCTGCATTGCTCAGCCAATTTTTTAGTTTATTTTTCTCGGATTTTTGTCGATTCTTTAGCTGTGCTTAATTATTTTCTTTGTGTATTGTTATATGCATTTTATTTCCATTTCATTAAGATTCAAATAGATGCGAATAAACATTACTGCGCGTTGAAATATTTAAATGAATTTTATCAACTCTAATATTCCTATTTTTGTAATACTCTAAATATGAATGGATAAAATGTAGGTGAGGAGTATCATTTATATTTTCTGGGATTATTAAGGAAAAATATTACAAATTTGTTTTAAGTAAATTCAGTTGCAAATTTCTATAGGTATCAAACTCTCGTTGTAGTAATACTTCTTGAAGTAGTTGCTTGAATTTGTCTAAATAACATCAGCGAGCTAAAATAATTTAGAAGTATTAACAAAATTTTATTACAATAATTAATTACCTCCTTAGAAAATCAGGTTGAATTAGTAGTTGTCGATTCCCTTGTTCGGCATCTGCTTTTGTTGTAAGTTGTTAACCAAATCACAACAGTGGACGCCATCGCATTTCTTAATGTATTCTAAGCTAATCTGCAGAACGCGTAAAAACACTTATTGTAATATATAGATACTCGTATCAGTTCTTTAAAGAGGTCAAAAAACACTAATGGCCATAGTTAGGAATGTCGCCGTCCTTCCTAACTGCTGTCACCTGGTTCAACCTAAATCGAAATATGATTAATGTGAGAGGAGACATGTCCTTTCCCCGTCCAACCAACCTCCCATTTCTTTCATTCCATCCTCTTCCACACCCAAACTTGTTAACCGTTCTCACGAATTCCGCACTGGTCAGCACATGCATCCAAAAGCACGTTACGTTGTGCTGCCCAACACTATGAAACACAACATTTTTACGCAAAAATCTAGTGTTCTAATATCTATTGTTCTCATGGCCGACAAATGTCCTCCATGAAGCGTCGAATTCTTCCTCAATAGGTCTTAATATCCGGTTTCTTCAACCCAAATGCTCGTTTGCTGTAGTTATCAGAGAGCTGGGCACTTTCACGACAAGACTGACAGAGCGAGTCACTGTAATAATTAATTTTGGGCAAAATAACGTTAATCATTAATAGGATTTATGAATTTTGAAATTTTATAATATATACTAATGATATAGATGAAAATTTGTTGAACAAAGTGGGACAAATCATTATAAATAAAGAAAATATTTTAAATATGTAAAAATGGACAACAGAAAACAGCTGATTCAAAAAGGAATATTGAAGCGATACAAGTAATTAGTTTTTTTAGGTAATCAACATTTATACATTTACACAATGAAATATAAAATGATGCTGACTTTTTGCAACTGTAGGATATTGTTCAACAATTTGACTGAATTGTCGCAGACATAAGTAACCATAGTGCTTGTCATAGCCAAATATAGGTAGTCAATGGGTTCCTATAGTATTTGCTGAGCATTTTGCAAACAAATGTTGGCATTTTAGTCCTTAATAAATGCAAATGCAAAGCATCCGAAGTGCATATTACTTTCAAAAAATGTCTTCTGAAACCTGTATTTTGGGAAATTAGTTTACATCCGAATTCATCAGCATTTATTGTTATTTAAAAAATACATATGTTTTAACTGTTTTATTTGTTCAGCATGAAGGTCAAGGTCTTCCAAAAGTAAAAAATCCTCGTTTTCGCGTGTCGATACGTGAGGTATTTTGAAGGAGTCGTTTTTTTGCAGAGGGGTAATGCCATGATCGCGTGTATAAATTTTGGGCATGGATTAGTGAACGAATTGAATCGAGATTAATCCGACAGTGTGAAATAATTTGTATATGGTTGAACATCAAGAATTGGTCTAAAATGAAAACCGTAGTGTATAGTTGTGTCACCGCAACGATAAGGTGGAAAATTGACGNCGACGTAAGAAGAGAGAAAGGGGACATGATGGTCAGTCCTATCTGCCATGCTCTTGTGTCGGCCGATGAAAGGTCTTTGCGATCTGGAGTAGCATTCATTCGCTGCACTGAGGTATTGTGAGAACAACATGGTTTAACGTCAACTATTGGAAATTGCCCAGGATACATAATTGGACGACCCGTCACAGTTATTAAATGGAACTCATGGTATCTATAACTTAGAATTGCTTACGGTGACTAAATGAAGAAATCGAGGGTTCGAGAAAATCAATGAATCATCTTTCGTATCTAGTCATAAGATTCTTTTAGTATTTATGTCATGAATATATGGTTTCATTTTATAGTATCTCATGTACGTGTATACGTTGCATGCGATTCCGTTCTCGTTTATTCACACAATAATTATTTTATGATGGTAAAAACCCACCATTCTGCATTCTCAGCAATCTATCTTTATAACCCAGATTCATGAAAAAAATAAGATAACATTTTTTAGGGGCTTGTTAGGGTCAAATATTGGACGTTTTCTTTTCTGATAGGGATGCATTAATTTGTAATATCAAAAAACAATATCCGTAAATCATCCGGTCAAATAAGTCACAATAAGCGAAATATAAATATGTCTGAGTCATTTTTCCGTAGGAATAAAAACTTTTCATTCAAGAATAAAATCGCACAGCATCTTTAGTAATATTTCTTTTCTTACGTTCCTTTCTGTAAGGAGAGATTTAGCGATTTACGAAAGATGCAATAAAAATTATCACCGACTCACGAGGGTCCTGTAAACAAAGGCTTATTAATACTAATATGGTTTTTTTCTGATTACTATCTCTGTCAAGCACTCCAGAATCATGATTATTATTTATTTATTCAAAAAATTGATTCCGTGTTTGATATGAAGATTTATAATAATTCTTTTTCGTACTGTAACACGATCTTTTAATAAATAGACAAGATCGCTTGTGATATGCCAATATATTTTGTTTTAAGAACATAAAATAACTCTGCATTTTATGTCTTTGAAAATAATATAATTATATTGGTTTCATTTCACTCGTTTCCTATTCCAGCGTGGAAAGATATAAAGAAACGACATTCAGCGGTTGAAACGAAAATAGTTGAAAAGTTCAAGAAAAAAGTAAGAAACAGATATTAGGAAATTTCTTTCGTAAACTGGCCAAAGGTTTCTTGGAACGAGTTACTTGGATTAGTGGTAGAGACTATATTTTCAATTTACATTATTTCAGATAAAATATGGGAGATACATATCAAGAAATGTAATATAAAAATACCTCCCTTTACCGTAACATATTTTTTCCTTTAAAATATTTTTAAATTTGTCACCTATTTTTTAAAAATTCAGTTGCAAATACTTATGCCTCTGTGTGGATTTAGTATTTTATTTTTAGTGCAAATGTGTGATCCAGGTGTATGCTGCTACTGGGAAATTTCTTTAGAAAGCAATTGAATAAACATGTAATACCATGTTTGCGGCACACCATGTATATGCGGCGAAGTAGAAAATCAGGCATTGTGCATAGTGTCTAAGAAATGTGAACAGTGTCTAAAACCGTCAGCCAAAATAGGAAATAATTTTTAATTCCAGCATTGTCCAGGAATTGTTAACAATACCCAACGTGAAACAGGAGAAGCTACTTTGCCTAGGAAATATAAACAGTTAAGTGAAAGTGAGAAATGAGATGAATATTTCCCTATTTCCTGACAACTTCAGACATTACCCTAGGATTTGTTCATAATGACTTAACTTCCCACATAATCGGTAAGATATACATTTTGCTTCAAAAATTCAAAAATAGAAACAAAGAATGAGGCAAAGAAGGAAAAAAAAGAAAAGAATGAAAGCTACCTAGGAAAATAAGAAAGCATAATTAAAATCATTTACTGGCATCTTTCTCGAAGATTTATTCTTACCCACTGTGGGTTGAAATGTGCCACCATTCTTTATAACATAATTATTTTTGCTAATTTTTCCCAATGACCGGACTGCACTATACGTTGAACCATATTGCTAATATTTGAAGTATTTGAAATGTCCTTTCTTAATAAAAATGCTGTGTGGGATGGTTGAAAAGACATTGGGGGGTTTACTCCGTTTAAGTGATGCTATGGTAATTTCGAGTATATGTCACTGTACGAGCTCAAGAAAACAATATCAACATTTTTCCAAGTAGGATTTTCTTTTGTATCTCGGTCAGATCTGATACATGAATACATTAAGAATGCTTTGACTTCTGGGTTCTTGTACGATGCAAATTGTGCCATAAAAAAACCTGGGAGATAAAAAATATATCATCAAAAATTTACGACGGAACATGATTCTCGAGTCTAATCTTTTTAAAACACCTGGGTTCGATTTCTGACATTCAAGAAATGAAAACTAAAAACTTAAAAAGGAAAGATGACAGCTAGGAGTAAAAAAACTCATTAATAAAGTCCTTAAAGAATGATTTTTGCACTCTGAATGTTAAAATGTGCCACGTTCTTAAGAACAAAATCATTTTTTTCTGTGTTTAGAAGACTTGCCAAAGTCCTGTCAATACTATAATTTGAATTATCTTTGCTGATCTTTAGAAATATGGAATGTCCTTTTTCAATACAAAAGCCGTGTAAGAAGGTTGACGAAGATATTGAGGAACTCGACGAAGTGCCTTTCGACCGTTTCTTTGTAACATTGGAAATCTACTGAACATATCATTGTAAGAACTCAAGGAAACTATACCCAACTTTTCACCTCGTTACTTTCCTACGTGCTTCAAGAAAATTTTTTCCATTATAAAAAGGTTCACATTTCTTATGCAATTCATGCATTCAAATACGGTCGACTTCTTCTGCTCCCCACGTCATTTACATGATTCTTCCGACCATCTTTCAAAGACTCGCGACCCGGTCAGCGCATATATTATAGTTGTTTTGAAGCAGAAGGATAATCATTTCGACACGTTGATATGATTCATTCTCAGACAACTGAAGATTTTCGAAGTCCCTTTGTTCTTTTAAATGTGGTTAGATGCTACCACCAAGAGGCGAGTGTACGATGGCCAAAGAGAAAAAGTTTAAAGCTCTTCTACCAATTGGACAATTCCTCTAATCTACACTCAGATCTTCGTCACCCAATAGAAGCAGCGCAAGAAATGCACCTCCAGCACGTGGTCAATACATGGGACCAGATGTCAATGCAGATCCGAGTGTAAGAGGCTCCGTCCGTATAAACGTTGGTGCAGTTTGTGCTGATCTGAAGGGGTATAGAGTGATAGACCCAGCACCAGCAGAGGTGGCGAAGGATCAACATCAACTTCAGAAGGCATAGTCACCAACTCTATGAGGTGACCTAGTATCTGTGATTCCGAATAAGGAGCAAAAATATGAAATAAATGTCCATGATGCCGTAAATGAAGAATGTATTTCCAATTATGTTGTTCAAGACATCTCTCGTGGTCATGATCTGTAATTAAAGACGTTTTTAAAAAAACAGTTTGATGCTACATGTAAGGTATGTAATGTACATTACCTATATAGAGTGCCTCATAATTTGTTCTAATATTTTGTCGTTCTATAGATTATAGAATCTAAGAATTGCGTAAAATATCCAGAGATGATATTAGCCAACAGAAATAAAAATGCTTATTCATTATATTACTGAAATGTATTTGAATGTAATTTCTGTTTAAGGTAATTTTGGCTTTGCTATTGTGTGCGTAATGGATAAGGTATGAATTTGTGAATACCAACCAAAACGTGATGAAAATAAATAACATCTATCGAAAAAGTGCTTCTAGGTTCGTTTCTAAGGACTGCAGTGCGTTTATTGTACTTTCCATGTTCGTTTATACGCTGCATGCAATTCCGCTCTCGTTTATACATTAATAATTAGTTTTCCATAGTAAACACGCCAGCACCTTTATGCTCGACATCCTATCGATCTTCATATTGCAGACTTACGAAAAACATAAAATCAAATATCATTAAGACTCGCTAGTTTCTTATATTGCGTGTTTTCGTCATTAAATTTATAATGAGGATAAATTACTTTTTTGCATCAAAACACAATTTTCGTAAATCACTTCTCGAAAATAAGTCACAATAAGCGAGATATGTTTATGGATGAGGCTTTTTCCGCCCCCCACCGCAAGGACGAATGACGAGGTCTGGAAGGAACGTCCGCGACAGGCCAGTAGGAAAAACGGCGTTGGAAATGACAGCGCTTAGTACTGACAATTGAAAGGGTTGTTCCCGAGTTCTCTCATAGAATGTGCTGCTAGCGTATCATTCAAGTGGGAAACCGCAGCTCGGAGACACTTGAACGTCTGAGCTTCTACTGCGGCTGTGCAAGCCACCGAAACGCTGGAGCGCATTAAAAAGAAAAATGAATAAGTAACGCGGTTGTACCAGATTCTACTGTTTAAACTTTGACAAACCGGAATTCCAATTTACCTCTATTTAATCATTAAGAGTTTTCTTTCTGATAGAACAAAATCAACACGAGGTAACTCCTGTTCATCAGCTCCAAAGAACCTCAAGGTTCCCCTTTGTCAGCACTGCTATTTATCTTATGTTCGGCAGACATTTCCATCAATAACATCCTACAAAAAGCTCTATTTGCTGACGATACTGTGCTTATCAAATCTAGTTCTCATGTAACATCGCACGAGGCCAAATTTAACTCACATCTTCAAACTATAAATTTTTCGACCAAGAAATGGAAAATATCACTAACCTCAAATGAAGATTCAGTGAAAATATTTACTCTCCGATTTCCTTCTTTTCCTACACGCGAATAAATTCCAATTCCATGCACACTATTAAACTCCGTAGTTAACATCCTTGGGCTCTTCCTCGGCACGAGAATCACTTGCAAACATCATATAATAACCTAAATGAAAGAAGCTAATTATAAACTTTACCAGCAAGGACCATTAATAAATCGCCATTCCTCGATACAAACAGATTGTACTCTCATCTTATACAAGACAATTTTTCGACCTCTTCTTCTCGACGCTTGTCCCGTCTGGTGCAATGCCTCACACACCACTATCATGAAATTACGAACGTTTCAAAACAAGATTTTAATTATTGAATTAAAAACTCCCTGGTTTATCACAAATCAAAATGTGCACAAACATCTCAATATTGAATTAATTTTATCCTACATCACCAAATTGTCGCACAATTTCTTCTTTAGCCTTCCAGTAGTACCCGGACCAGTGTACTACCAACTAAGCGCCGATTCACTTCCTAAACTCAGGATCCGAAATAAATTTACTCTTCATCATTTCCTAAACTGCTCTTCTGAAATCATATAACATACCTATGGATTCGTAAATACTAGTTTTTCTAAATTAAAAATATATCGTCCTGAAAATTATTTGCTTCTTTTTCTCATATTGACATTTTGCTTGGTGGTGCCGATGGCTTCACCATTCTTTTATTTATGTATTTTATGTTATTCTGTAATCTTCTGTAGAACCTATGACTGATCGAAGGAATTTAAGGAACATAACTAATAAAATAGCAAAGACACAAAGGAAAGTCTCTATCTTTCTATTACACATTACAATTATAAAACATATTATGAAAACACCTTGATTATGGTCTTTTTTTTATAAAATGTTTGTTACGAATTTCACATAATTGTTTGACTTACGTTGTGAGCCGAAAAAAACTCAGAAAAGAGATATTGTGTACACCATCCTAGGTGCAGAGAGACATATGACTATATGAAAAACGTAGAATTCGTAAAGAAATATATTGGTTTTAGACTAGTAATGTATTTAAAGAATTTATAAGAGAACATGGGAATTTTAGAACCTACCGCCGAAGAAAAGAAAAATTTAAAAATGAAACTTGCGGATGCCAAAAAGGAGAAGAAACTGCTGCTCATATTGCTAATGAGATTGTGAGATATATGGAATAGAGAGGGCAGAATTTGTAAGAATTTACTAGAATACTGATGTGGTAAAAATCAAGGATAAGGAATATTTATTTAGCAGTAAAGGTAGATTTGATATCTTTCATCAATTTTTAATACAGATACGGGTCTATTAGCAATGTATTTTCAGATTCAATATAGCGAAACAGAATTCAGTATGAGATGGTTAAAACAATCCTTGTAATGACTATTTTTGAAGACCAGGAAATCTCTTAGTGATAAATAAATGAAAAAAAATACAACTTTGTATTAGGTTTGCCTACAACGCGTAAATTTAGTACGCGAAAAGTCTGGCCTTAACAATTGAAAGCGTGAGTGGATGACGGAAGCATGAAACTTTTTTTTTATTTAATTATTGTCAGGGATGAAAAAGATGTAAGTTGGCTTGTTTTTTTTTTGGTGTTTGAAACAACTCACTAGGAGCCTTATTAAGCTAGATACTAGTGTAATAAAGGAGGTATGTGACAAGAACAACAAAGTACATTTCTGATGGAGGAAGGACGTATGTAGAATAAATTAACCCATACCACCTTCTTCCAGCACTTTTTTAATGTTGTCAAATATATCTCTAGTAGATAAAGGAGGTATGCAATCCAAAATCCAAAATACCACCAACCTCCTTTTTCCTCTGGTTCAAAGAATCAACAATGTAATATACCTCCTTTATCCAGATAACAGTTGCTTTCAACTTGGTAATTTAGGCAAGTATGGAAAGCAAAATAATACATATCTCGTTCTTCTGCAGAGCAAAAAACCTGCTTTATAACCTACCGTATTGGCCCGAATATAATACCACCTACAATATAGTGCTATGCTTAGTGTTTTCATGGGAAAACCACAAAGAGAATATAAACGTTTAATTGTATCCTTTTTAATTACAATTAAAAGGACATTAATGTGAAAAGCTACAAAGATACTTTTTCCCGGGATGATTAGGTGACTTCGTATATTGCACACAAATTAAAACTGTTAATTGAATTAAAAACTGACGAGTTCAATGAACAAACCTGAGCGAAGTGCGCTGAATCCATGTTCGATTGTGCGCATGCGCGAACACCGGTTGCCATTTGAGTCTAGTCGCAGTTTGCGCAGTAATAGCATGGAGAAGGAGATAGGGTGTCCCCCTCCACCGTCAACAATTTGCGCGAAGACTTTCATCACTGAACTCGTCTTTAAACACTATACAGATCAGACTATCTACCCCTAAAACTTTTTGTTATCTTTCTTATAATTGCAGAATATCAGCTGCAGACGTTTTTCAGGTACGGGGATATAAAAGAAGGAGATTGCCATCCGATTGCTCGTCTTCATTTTGTTTCCCTCGATGTTTAAAGGTTTTCTCGTGTCCCGCCATTTACGCCCCTTATAGTACACTCTTAGGGAACTTTGTAGTTCTGTTGCTCCAATAGGGAGGTACGGCAATATTGGTCACCACCTTCTATACATAAGAAGATATCTGATAACTTTCGGTCAAAATGGTGACGAGTCGGGAATGGAACCCGGGAGACCTGTTTCGATCGCAGGGGTGTTAACCACTACACCACCCGTTCGCCTTAGACAACAGTACACCATTTCCTCCCAGATCTTAACACCGGAAGATGTGAAACAACCCCTACAGAAGATTAGTCTGCGGGGAAATGGTGTAAAGTTGTGGAAGGAGAACATTCGATAAACGGAACCTCAATCATAACTGTCTAGAACAAAATTCCAGACAACCTCAAATGGAATTACCACATTGATAATCTAAATTCCAAACTAAGTAAATTGCGCTATGAATTCCGAAATTAAGTCAACCATATTAATCAACACGTTTCTCGCTGCGTTTTCTTCCAAATGTTTATTCCCATTTACGGTACGACATTATCTTCTGAGTCAATCCGCTCAGAACATTCCAATTTTTAAAATACAAAAGAAATTCAGATTTTATGTAAATCTCGCTCCTGAAATTCAAGTAAACCCTTATTTAGTGAATTAAATATTCTCCCTCTCCCATGTATATACATTTATGAAGAAGTCGGGTTTTTGAAATGCAAGAATTATTAAAACTCCACCCCATCCTTTCCAGACACAGTCTAGATCACGAACACTACACCACAATAAGTTTAATAGTAGATTGAATAATTTAATTACTGTTGTTATCCTAATTATTTTTTGTAGTTCATTTACTATAATAATTGAAATTAAATAATATTTATAGTTACATAAAATTAAAATTACATTACACAATCAAAGATAATTGTAAAATTAACACATTCATGATATTAAGGATACAAGGTTAAAACAAATAATTACTGAAATTTTTTGAAATTTTTCCCTTGGGACATGGACTCGCTAACGTCAAGGTCATTAGAGCTCTTTTTACGAATTTCTTAAATTCTAAATATTATTTAAAATATCAGATGCAATCTAATGGGAAATATGTAGTTTAACCTATTACATTTATAAATTAACTTCATATTTTACTATATAAACTTCTGAGGCAATTCCGGCCAGAGCGTCCAAACTTTCAGAATTCAAAATTAGATTGATCGGATAATTTGTCAAGCTCTCCCCCGAAATTCTTGTAAACCATTTTTTAAGGAATTAAATACTTTTAACACTGCCCTGCATTTATATTTATGAAACGGTCGTGTTTGTTAAGACAGAATTACTGAAGCGCCTCCCTTATTTAATGCAAAACAATTTTGTTCACGAAGAGTAGGAATAATATTCTTCGTCGTAGAGTGTCAATCGTTGTTTCCCAAAAAGAGCCAAATAAATTATGAAATGTTTTATATAACTTCCCCCAAAAAATATAAAAGACATTATTCAATTGAATCTCTTCAAATCCGCAGTTAAATGTTGACTTTTGCACCAGTGCTTCTATAACGTAAAAGAATTTATTGAATTTAATAAAACTTATCTTTATCTTGTACTTTATTACGCTATTCGTGAAGTACTTTATAAATATATGATCATTTCGAAACTGTTATCCGGCATGCTTGTATTATGTCTTATTACTCATATCAGTTTAGTTTTGTGTGTACTCAACCGTCACACAGTTGTGGTACACGAATTATATATCCAAATCTGGGCCCGGATATTTCTCCCGGTTTTCCTTCGCGTTGAGGCGGATTTTTAATACAGACTCGCTAGGTTGTTCCCTAGTGATGGAATATATTGAAACAATATACCTCAATTTTAATTTTCATTACTAGTTATGATTGATCACAAATAGTTGCTGTTTGTGAATAATCTATAGTTTGATAATATTACATACTCATGGAAATACTTTCATGTTTTTATTAAATACAAATTTGCTGGTATTTTGTTAATGATATAACACGTACCAAAAACACGTATTTTTATTTTTAGGAATGTGTTGAAATGTTAAATCCCTCTGCCTTACGGACCTTTATTGGAATTAATGGGATTGTCCCTTACCTGCTTCTGAAGAGTAATTTAGCTTATTGTCCCCTATGTGGTCATACGCAGTTTGTAACTGCTTAATTAACAATAAATTTATTAATTTATTTATTAAATATATTGTTAACCTACCAATTTCTTTATATTTAAAATAATTCTCAAATTAAAAAACTTATTTCTCTAAAATAATATAAACTGGTTATCTAATTTATGCTGATTTTTTCATTTCTTAAACACGTCGAGCACTATAAGTCTGTATAGTAATAATCTTTTACTAACATTTTAAAAGATAATGTATTCTCAATTTAAACTCTTTAAGAGGAGAGCAACTCGTAATATCATCTGGAAGGTTGTTCCATTTTCTAATCACAGTCAATTTCAATGAGTTATGAGCATAATTAGTTTTGTGTCGTGACATCTGTAATGGATGAGCTTCAATCAGTCTGAATGTTTAAAGAAATTGAAATTTTTTCGTCAGATATTTAAATGTCGGAAAAGTAATTATTTTAAACAATAGATTGAGGCGATGTTTCTTGCGTCGATTGTGGACGCGAAGTAAGCCAATTTCATTGTAATATATGGATACGTGATCTAACTTTCAGACCATTAATATGCCGAACACAAGGGTTTTACAGTAACTGAAGTGTAGCCGCTAGTTTGAATTTTCCAAGAACATGCGAGAGAGAATATTTTTCCTAAAAGTAACAAAGATCTTTTGTTACAAAAGAGTAATAAAGCGGCTACGAGTGTTAAAAACGAAAGAGGGACCGACTGGCACTTCCCATACAATTAGAAACCACATGCGCAAGTAGGTGGCAACATTTAGGAGTGCGAACCTTTGAAAGTACAATTGTTAAAATATTTTCCAAAAGAGAGCCCAGTGATGGACAGATCTCTGGGAATATTATTTTCCCAGTGCACTAATAAATTATTTAGTTCAAACGAACAAGGATCTCGCGGCGGCACGGCAGCAAAAAAAAGAATCAAAAAAGGTTAAGGAAGGTCCTAATAAAACCCATCTTTAGAAATTACCAGGGAGTGAACCGTCGCAGAGCATCTTTGGTGACATCTTCCGCAGAGGGATGTAAAAGTTCGGAGAAAATA
>NNCF01130446.1:0-33261 GCA_002313205.1 Laupala kohalensis
GCCCGTAGCTCATCACTACTCGTCTGTATTGCATACTCAGTGTATCGTACTGTAGGTGGCGGTTCAGCGGATAAGTTGCATTGACTTGCATAACTTGCGTCTTGCTGTATCTGTCGAGTCGATGCTGCTTGTATTTGGTTGTGTTTGACGTGGCAGTGTATTTGGTCTGACTTTTGATATCCATAACCTTTGGTGTAGTTAAGTTTCATACGACTGAGATATTCAAATAGTTATCCATCATGGGTTTGACACTTTCTGGCGTTTTGTCGCGCCTGTTTGGCAAGAAGCAGATGAGGATTTTAATGGGTAAATAAATGGACTTACTTGTAGAATTAGGCTCTAATGTTAAAAAGAATGTCTTTGAAATAGCAGTTACTGTTTGCAGCTAAAGTTTGTATACTATCGACTTTTTGTTCTAAACTCTCTTCCTGTCAATGTTAGCCACCTTTGTACACGTGTAATATTCTTCTTGGTATCGAATTAAACGAATTTTCTTCAGTTTCTCTGTCTAGGGTAGGACAAACGTCCTGTGTAAGGGTAAGACGAGATTTATGTTCAAAATACAGTTCTAAATGAATTGTGAAATTTGATCCTGTGCGTGTATGAAATTTCTGCTTCACAAATTCTATCAATTTTTTGTGATAAATGCAATGAAATGCCTTTAAGAAATAGTGGGCTTGTACTGTTAAGTTTAATATGGTAGAGACTTTCCTGTTGGCACATCTAAATTAGTTAAGTAATTCCTCCAAAGTGAACTCGTCATAGGATTGTGTCATTTCTCTAGTTTGTGAAGGTAAAGTATGACTAGTAAATCAGTTTTAAAGAGAAATTGATGTGTAAGCAAGCAAACCAAGAAATCTCTGGCCAAATTTAATGACATCACTCTCAGCCAAAACTAGAATAAGGAACGTTAATTGTGTAATTGGTTCCCAAAATCTCATGATTTTTAAATCAATTTGAGACATTCAATTTAAGGATACATTAATACATTGTTCAGAGTTGATTTATGAACTTTTATTTTGATTTGTATTGGTCATACTGTATCTGCTGTGGTACCCCTGTGAAGGTGATTGTGTCAACAATATTTTATACCCTAAAGTGGTTCAAATTTCATTCAATCAAGTCATTTATGATGATCAGTTTTGTGCAGGATGAGAGCATAATTAATTAACAATATTGTTTGTGGCATTACACTTTGAGGATGGGTTGTGATAACCTCTTGCTGTCTCCGGTACTGTTAACAAATTTGTCGTTTTAAGTGTGTGATGCTTATTGTCAGTTAGTCAGAGGTTAGAGCAACTCATTCCTACTTACTGTTGGACTGTTCATTGTGAATCCTTTGTGTGTTGAAGAAAATTAGATAGTAGTAGGTTAATGAGAAATGTTAACAAATTTTTAAAGTATTGCATCAACCAAATAGGGATCACACTTTATTCACTGTTACTTTTTGAAAAGATATTGTGGATTGTTTACACTCCTCAAAAGTGGTAAATCTTGTATCCCACATTTAAGTGTGTAAATAGTACTTTTGGCCTTTTAAAATCTTTACTTCCAGATATTTGGGACAGTTAAATGCATGAAGAATAAGACACTGTACTTTTATGAATTTAATTTAATTATGAACTTAAAGTATGTCTGGGAGGATTGTTTGGACACTAAAGTTAATGTATAAATATTTCAAGGGTGTTAATAATTTTCCTTGTTATATACAGGATAATTCATTGATTGACAGCTTCTTAGACTGTTCTAGCTTGGCATGTTTAAAGTGTGTACTGTAAGCAGAAATATTAGTAAAGCAATGAATGACTCTTAAATATTTTAACTCTAAATTGTGAAATTGCATGATGGAGTGCTGGTAACCATTTCATTCATTGAACAAAAAACATTGTATAATTGTAATTTGTCGATGCTGAATATTTCACGTATTTCAATGTGTTCATGTTGTGATACTTATCTTGATATTCTGGATCTTGATATCTCATTAGATTATGTAATGGACATAAATAGAAGTAGAATTCAGGATCATCATCTTTCTATTTTGAAACAATGGAGAAATTGTAAAAATGAAATAAAATGTTTATAGCATACAGTTGTCTGTTCATGGTATTATAATTTAACTTTTAGCAATGAAAAGAAAAGTAGTCTTCCCTTAAGGGATTATTTAAGGATTTAAGACTGTTTATTGAACCAATCTGAAATGAAAGTAGAGGTGGGCAACCTATGAAAACCTGGAGTTTGGTTGGAGAAATTGGATTCTATTATATCTTGAGGAATTTTATGGTTAACAAACCTCAATATTGATCAAAAATGTAATAGAACATTGTTGCATCTATCTATTTGGTATTTATTCAAAAAAAGTCCTGAAGATTGTCTTTGACCTTTCTACTTTAGCATACTCTCTCCTCTGCCTCCTTTCTTGTATTTGTCGTTTGTTTGGTTGTTAATTGAAATAGGATTGGATTAACTGGATTGAAACTGGATGTCGTTAATTGCATCTGATTAATTCATATATTCTTAAAATGTGAAATATGATATGAGTCATTTCACATTATAAGAAATGTTTTGATTTTTAGCTCCTTCAAGAGTGCTTCTTGAGATGGATGACAAATATATTGATGTTAGTGAGCATGGTAATTAGATTTGTTGGTGAACAATATCTTAGGGTGAATAAGTCACAATGAATCATCATTATCTGTGTTGTTTTGAAATCAGCTCTGGTAAGGGAAAATATGAAATGGAAAGAAGTTATATTTGTTGACTACTGACATGAGAGTTGAATTTCTTATTAGGATGTTCCTTTTTATTAACACTTTGCTGTGTTGTTGTGCATTGTTGATTTTTAAAATCTTAATTGTGAAATTGTGCTATTGTGCTGATTGTACACTTAACAATCCTTATTGTCACTTCTGCTCCTGAATATGATTTGACCTCCACGATCACAAGACTGAACTTTGTTTACAATTTTGATCTTTCTTTAATAACATTCATTCTTGTATAAAAGAATGGGTGCCCAGAAGATATTACCATTATTATTCATTCTTGTTTGGCAAACAAAAAGTTTACTCAAAAAATAAATTCGGCCAACTCTTGAATCAGAAATATAGTATTAATTTTCCTTCAAATTTGTTACATATCGTAAAATCAAGAAAATAAATGTCTCTTATCTGTACTTAATATAGCTTATCATAATAGAGGTAAATTTAATAGGAAGTAAAAAAATGTTTAGAATGCAATGATGATATTTTTATTTCGATGCGAGTTTTTTAGATAAATTTTTCAATATATTTAATGGTCAGCAACAAATACGGAGGATTCTGTACATGCTAATTTGTCCTAGAAAACTTAAAAACAAAAATTTCAAATTGTTTTCTCTGCTTATAATGTATAAAAAATTTCTCGTAATTGTAGTTATGTCATATCTTCAGTTCAATTGTCTCTATGATTATCCTTTTGTTGTGATTGAAAATTATATTAATTTTCTTTTCTGTTTCAATTAATTATTTGATGCTGTCCAATTAATTAGTGAAATGAAAAGGAAATAACTTGGTGTAAAATTTTGGGTCCTTATTCTTCTACTGCTTCCCCCCTTTGCGGGAAAATTAAATTTATAGCAGTTAACTTTATTTGATTCTTCAGTTGAGTTTGAAAAAGGGTTTACTATGTGCAATTAGAAATTAAATCAAATTTGATAACTCATTCCATGATTTATGGTTTAATGTGTGTAAAGAAGTCAATTTAAAAAAAAATTGTTGCAAGCACATGTAGTGAAAAATTGTACAGGTAAACTATGTATGAGCTTTAGTACTAGAGTGCATCTCGAATTTCAGTGTTTACTCACATTTTTCTTTTGTGTTAAAAAATACTACTTAATTGTAACTTTTTAGTGTTTTTGAATTGTTATGTTGAACTTACCATAGCTTTGCTTTTCTGTTTTTAGCTCCTTGTGGTATGATATAAGTGTGTGTATTATAGTTCATTTCAGAGCTCTAATGACCCTGACGTTGATGAGCCCTAAAGCCCCACAAAAAAATAAAATATATAGTTCATTTCTATTTTGTTATGCATATAACTCCCTTAATTTTTGGTAACATTATTCAATGAATCCGAAAATCTTCAGTTTTTCTTGTTTTTTTTAAACCCTTAGTTAATGTTAATGAGGATGTTAAAAAGTATTTGCAATCACTTTTCACTAGAATATTTTCTGTAAATAAATTTCTTACTCAATGCCATATTTGATTCTCAGTTCATCTCATTTTGTGTTAATATTCCTGTTAGTAATTCCATACAGTGAAACTTCCCTTAGCAAACACTTCTTAATAGCGAACCCTTTTTCACTCATCATTTTATTCTACACTGACTTTAACTTCCCAAAAGCAGACCATTCTCAATAATGAACAAATTTTAAGGTCCCCTAAGTGTTTATTTAAGATGAGTTTCACTGTATCCTTTTTAATTAGATTGATTGTGAACCTGTGTCTTATAGTTTTATGTGAATTTCAGTTGGTCTTGATGCTGCTGGTAAAACAACTATCCTTTACAAGTTGAAATTGGGAGAAATAGTTACTACAATTCCCACAATAGGTATAGTATGGTTCTTGGATTAAAAATTTTAATTTTTTCATAACTTGAATTTGGATCATTACTTTGCATCTGAATTATGTTAGTACATTAAATTCTTACTTATTTTGACATTTTGTACAATTTGTTCTATTTTTCTTAACTTATACTTTTTTTAACTTATACTTATTTAGGATTCAATGTTGAAACTGTTGAGTACAAGAATATTTGTTTCACTGTTTGGGATGTTGGTGGCCAAGATAAAATTAGACCACTGTGGCGACATTACTTTCAAAATACTCAAGGCCTAATTTTTGTAGTAGATTCTAATGATCGTGAAAGAATCTCTGAAGCAGAAAAAGAGCTTCAAGATATGGTGAGTGTTTTTGAGAGGACTGAAATATTAGTGGTAATTGTTAAGGATGTTACAAACTATTGGAAGTTGTTTGTTTTTCTTTGTAGTTAAAAGAAGATGAGCTGAGAGATGCTGTATTGCTTGTATTTGCTAACAAGCAGGATCTTCCAAATGCAATGAGTGCTGCAGAATTAACTGACAAATTGGGTTTGAATCATCTTCGTAACAGACATGTAAGTTGTTCTTGAACATAGTTAACATGATCCAGAAGGACTACAAGTAAATATCCTTACACCTTGCAAGTGAGAGCACTGAGCTACTGTCCATAAAAGCTCATAATTTGTATAAAATTTTGTTTTTGGGTGCTATATTGTTGATCTTCAGCTGAATTATGTTTCAGAGAATTATTGAAATGTATCTTTGTGTGTAATTTGTGTATTTTTGATATCTCAATCTTCATTGTTGTACCAAAAGCAATGTGCTGCTAGGGAATGAATTTTTAGAAGTTACTTGGGGATTTATCAAAGTTCAATTATGTACACTTCAGATATTTATTTTTTTACTTGATGAAAGCTTCCTAGCATACTAATTTCTGCTTGTCCTCTGTTTTACATTAATCCTTTCTAACATGGTGTACTTCTTGTGTTACTGTTGATAATAAAGTATAGCCGAAATAAATTTTCCATAAATTAGTCCTTATTACTATTTTATTAATTCTACAAATATCACATTTTTATTGTCCTTACTGTAAATGTGTGTACTAATAATAGAATCACCATATGTTCATTGGTATCAATGGCTGTTCTTTCTTTTTGTTTCTTTTTTACATTGTCATTAAAATTGATGTACTTTAATCTGGATCCCAAATTACACTGAGTACTTTTTACCTGAAAGTTCATACTTTCTATTGATTACTTGAATTTTGATTACTTTTGTATTCTATTATCGGAAGTTTTGAAACGTCATAATTTTGTTTGAATCTTTTACCTTTATCTTTGATTTCTGTCAAATTTACTTTTATGTAATGGCAATATTTTACCATATGTGGCTGTTGTAACCTGAATGTATCATATTAATAGTTGGTACTTTCACTCAATATCATTCACCCCTCATGTCATTTGCATATCACCCTTGTCATTCCCATTATTAGGAAGCTGTCTAAGGACAGGCAGTGGTCAAATAGGACGACTAGGGCATAGGGCAGACAGTGCCCTCTGACAGAGTGCCACGAGAAACACTGGCAAGTTCCTCTAAAACAGAAGCAATTCTGACACAATTTCATCATGGGTCACTTTAATCTCTTGTTGGATTTGATGTGTTTTGTTAATATTCCACCTTAGGAAATACTATTTATTATTACAACTAATGTTTTTATTTTATTATTATAGTGGTACATTCAAGCAACTTGTGCTACCCAAGGAGATGGGTTATATGAAGGACTGGACTGGCTTTCCAATGAATTGGCAAAGAAGTAAAGTGTTTCTGTAAAAATAAAACTTTTCTATTAATTGGATAATCTTCTGTAATACTTCACTGAACTTTGAAGACTGGATAGTTTGCACGTGTATGTGTTCAATGGCAAACTGCTATTAGCTGAACGAGTTGAAAATCCACTATGAGGCTCAAATACTATCTAGAAGTATCATCAAAGAAATGGGGTTATGGTATTTTGAAATTAAAGAAAAAATAAGCTTTTATTGTACTTGTGTGTTTTGTGTAATGGGAATGTATTTCCCATGCGATGTGTTTACAATAAACCATTTGTGTGTTTCTTAATTGTGCATATTATAATTCTCTTTTAAGTAAATGGAATTATTTAAACTTTTAGTATTTTATGAAGTTATTTTCTTTTAAAGTTTCATATTATAATAAATAAACTTTTTTTTTCCTCAACCTTAATAAAAATATTGCCAATAGTACGTTTGTCATGTTGTTGGAGAGAGAAGATTGATGCTTGATATGTGATTGAAAAGAGAAAAAGAGTTTAATATGGTTTTTAATAAAGTTTCTGTATTGTGGAGGAGAGTTTTAAAATTTAGATTTGTTATATCATCCTTTCTGCAAGTTAGTTTTACTATATTGTTATCAAACTATGTTTGAATGTATTCTTTTCTTATTTAATTTTGCACAAGTGTTGACTTCAAATTTCAGTGGGTGGTTATTCATTTAATTGAAGCGGACGAAATGCAAAAGTCAATGTTTTAAGTTCTTCAGTAGCTTTCACAGTGGTGAGGTGTATGTTCTTGATCTTATTATGATACAGATCTTTGTTTAATAATAACTTCTTGTATTGGTTGTAGAAACTTAGGTTCACATTGCTTCATTGACTGATAACTTCTATGTACCAAAGAGCTGCCTTGCAAAACTATACCCAACCCTCTAAATTATTCTGAATGAATTTATCTTAACACATGAGTGTGTGTGCAGAGAAGTGCTGCAACCATCTCCTTGAAATAATGAATGTTCTAACATGAGTAACTTCTGTAAAAAAAAATTCCACTATTCTATGGCATAATTGTATGGGATATATTGTGGATTCTTTTCTGAAAATGAATCTTGCATTAATGGTGTAGCTACATTACATTCCTCACTAATTTTTCTGTTAATATTTGAATATTTGTGATTGTATTTGCTATGAAATTGTTGATAAGTTGTGTTTATTTCTTGCCTGTATATATAGATTTTTTTAAACAAAATTCAACCAACTTCTGAACTCTTGAATTTTTTTCATACAATTCTGTTTTATTTGATGTAAGCATGTCTCTGCACAATTCTGCTATTTTTGTTTGTTCTATTGTTTCTATCAATGTTATTTGAATTATTTATTCTATAACTTGTTTATTCTGTATTTATATTTGTCCACACATGATTGCTGAAAGAGCTTTCTGTAAAAATATAAATAACATGAATTATAATTACACTTATTACAAAATTAGGAAAACAATACCTTACCCAAGTTGGATAAGTTTCCTTTTATTGCAATTCCATTTGCTTTTATATTGATTACAGGGAAGTACTGAATTACCTAATGGTTCCAAAATACGTTTTGTGTAATGCCGGAAATATACTGTGAGTTAATCATGTTACAGTTGATCTGATTATGTTTGTACCTGAATTATAAAGTTACATGGTTGCACTTTTGTGGTAGAAATTTCAAAACCAAAAAAATACATACTAGTTTTTTATAAAAAGGTAAAAGTTCTTTGTACCTTCAAATTCATCATCTATTTCACATTTGATTTCAGTTAATCTGGTAACTTCGACACTTGAGGGAGGATGTATCGAGTAATCAACAGAACAATATTTGTTGAGTAAGAGCCATACATATCTAGTGACCAGCTTCTTATGACTGGCTGTGGTAGTCAGTAACATTGGAGCCTATGTCAATGGCCTCGGAGTGGTACTATAGTTGCAGAGTTAAGTGGTCAAAATGTACTTGGCCCTGTGACAGTTATTTGGCGACCTCAGCCACTCTTGGCCACTAGTATTCTAGTTTAATGGGGCCTGGAGATTACAGAAATAAGCAAATGATATCTTTTGCCATGTACATTTTGGGACTTGTGAATCTTAGTATAGACTTTGAAAACAACAAAATTCCTATTGGATCAACGAATAAAACAGAGATATTAGTTTTCCAACAATTCTTAGGATAGTTTTGTAAAATATACTTTCATTCTCGATTAAAGAACGAAATGGTTTCAAGTGAATACCTACTAAAATAATCTTGTTTCTTTTGAACATAAGTAGATGTAAATTTCACATCTACCAATTAGGAGAACATGAGATAGCATGTCTTGTAATTAACTAGACCAAATTAAGGTTTCAGCAAAGCATTTTTGTGCATATTTTGTTACTGAATTTTACTACTTAAAAATTATAAGCATCCGTCCCATTGTTACGTAGAATATGGATTATTTGTTATTTTGATTGTATAACATAACTGCTTTGTCAAAGCCATGCTGAGTGGTATTTATTAGCTGAAACTTACTTTTGATACATGCTTTAGTTCAATTTTAATTTAATGATGTAAGAACAAAAACTCTTTGCTCTTATGTAGGGTTTTGTTTGCCAAGATCATGAATTGTCTTTACCAGCACTGCACTTGTCTTTACCAGCATTTTAAAAGTAATTAGTAATGTTTTGTTTTACAATTTTCTTGTTGAATAGGTACCAATATTATTGTTTTAATTACTGTTGACTTTTTTGTCTATAACATTTTTGTGTAGAATCGTTGTACAAAAGAAACTGAAATATGCATGTGATATTTCACTAAGATATTTCAAACATTTAGATCTAAATTTTTTTTCCCGATACTAGTAAATGTATTGGGAATAAGGTAGGGAGAAAGACATGATGGTTGAGCTAAGTAATTCCATTGATTTCATACTTCAAAATCAAAGCAATTTTTAACTTATGAAAAATTTAATCTTATTGTGGATCAGTGGCCCCCGAACTTTTTTGACATACAACTCCCTTGATCAATAGATGAGTTCTGGTGGTTTCCTTTATACACACTGTACTGTGTAGTAAAAGTTTAATTATGTGTATAACTAGATTATTTTTTCATATAATAGCAGAACTAAGCATGGTAGTTTGTGTACAGGGGTTGAATACAAAAATTTATAATTATTTCATAATTAAATTTTTCTGAAGTCATATGAACTTGATATTTTAATGTCCTGGAAGAAACAAAGTTCCTTTTAAAAAATTGGTCCTGATAACTAGAAACTAAACATGAGTTAAAGTATCAGTTTATTGTGCAGAGGCACGGCACCCTTGATGGTGTTTCACAGAATACACTTTGAGATACACTGGGGAAGGCTCTACTTAATTTTGAAGGAGGTCTGGTAAATGACTGGGAAAGTGGTTCTTGAAACTAATACCTAATTTGTGAGTTGCTGAAATTTACTTTGAATTGCATTGTTCTATAACTGAGACCAGTGAGCTTATTGTTGTCATTTTCATGGTTGAAATCTGCCTACTGAAATTATAATTCAGTGTCTTGTACCACATTTCCATAAGCAGGATTTCATAAAACATATTTTGAGATGCAGAAGATTGTCTGACTTACTGGTGTATTTTATAGATGAATCTACTAAAACACAATGTTATCAAAGAAAATGTGCGTTTAAATTCCAAAACATAATTTGTATAAATCAAACAATCTTACATAAGTATGATGAATTGACGTTTAATAAGCCATTACTGCTACCTACATATGGTTTCTTTCATCTATTTGTTTCAATAACAATTATCATTCAATACATTTTGATTCACAAGCTTAATTTACACTTCTAATAAATATACTTTTTGAAATCGCATATATTAAAATAAAAACCATAGCAATGTCGTATTACCTTTTAAACTTAACGGACATTTTAACATAATAAATAATTTCAATTCTTTTTCGAAACTGATGAATAAATCGGAAAGAATCATGCCGCGTAGAGATATAGACCGCTGAATAAGCAGACACGAGCGTGGGATACGGCTCGGGGGTCACCTCTTGTGTATCAAATGACCGGGAGACTCATCGCCTCGCGTAAACGAAGATATACCTGCCCCTTGCAATGGTAAGAATACACAACAGGCGACCGATCTAGAGATCTCGTCTTTTTTTCCCCATGTATCGCGGTTCGGGAGCCTGCGTGCTTTTGTTAAAGTGCTTTACCCGATTTGTGCGGAATTAACCAATTTTCACGATGTTGACAATAGTTTTTGTGTTTCTTGTAGGTCGTAAACTCTTAGTAGTGCGTAACAGTATTTTCCCTACCTGTACAAAAATTTTAGGGCTCCAATGACCTCGATGTCGACATGCCGTAAAGCCCCAATTAAAATAAACTCTTAGATATGATAAGTGGGTAGAACTTTGGGAAAATTATTTAAAATTAATGTAATAATCAAAATATCTTAAGTGATGCGCAACGGTAGTGAATCTTCTGAGCCGTAGTCTGAGAAATCGTCAAGTGCTGGTCAAGCGTTACTGCGTGCGGTTTAAGGTAAGAAGAGAGGTCAAAGAAAAACTCGTTTCCCGAATTGTACGTTGATATTCGCTGTTGTATTTTAAGGTTTTATATTAGTATTAAGCTTAATCTCTCTGAACGAACGAGTTTTTATTTTACACGACAGCAGTTTACGGGATACGCCATTTGGGTGAAATTGGAGTTACACAGTTTTTCTGGAGAGTGCGCTAGTGAGCCGTCATCCTGAAAATAATTACCCGCCAACACTCCTTAATTAATTTCTTATTGAATTCTGGAACCCTAAACCAAATTTTAGTCTTAATAACATCACAGCATCAAATTCGTAACAGTTTTGACATCAGTCTCAATTTTTTAAACAACCCATATCGCATATGCATCAGAACGTATCAAAATAGTTCTTTTAGTATCAAGATAATAAAAATCATATCAAACATTCTTAAACTATTATAATTCAACATTTTCAAAATATCATTTCAGTTGTGCAAGAACATTAACAAACATTAAAATTTTCTGAGCACTAACAATACAAGTTTTTAGGTCATCAATTTTTCTTCGAATTTCTGGAATTTAGGTACTTTCAACGATTTTGTAAACACATCAGCGATTTGGTCTGACGTTGGACAATATTCAAGAGAGAAGGGTCCTTCATCATATTTTTCTTTGATAAAATGGTAACGTACGTCTATGTGTTTGCTACGCCTATTTACCACTCGAATTTTGATTAGGTCCATAGTACTTTACTTTGGTTGTCCATCATTATTTTCGCGGGAATAGTTTTTCCAGTAATTCACTCAATAATTTTTTTACGAAGATGAGCTCTCGGCAACAATCGGCAGCTGAGATGTACTCGGCTTCACACGTCGAAGTTGCGACCACTTGTTGCTTCCGCGTGCACCAGGTCACGGGTCCACCGCAGTAATAAATCACGCAGCGAGTTGTGCTCCTGCGAGTTTCTGGATCATTGGCGAAATCAGCATCGCAGTACGCATCTAACTCTTCAGGTCCATTTTTTTGAAACTTTATTCCAGCTCCAGTTGTTCCGCTGACGTAGCGTAGGGTCTTCTTCAAGTTAGCGAGGTCTTTACTTGTAGGATTTTCAACTTTTCGACTGCACACGCCAACTGAATACGCCAAGTCTGGGCGAGTTCTTGATGTTAGGTAAAGTAGTGATCCGACTGCTTCAAGAAACGGGAATTTTATCACACTTTCTGTTTGGGCATTCGTCAAAGTTTTCTGGACGATTTTGAGGGATTGCAATTGTTCATCCCATATTTTTCAATGACTTGCTCGGTATACGATTTTTGTGAGAGTCGGATGAAATGAGCGTTGTTTTCAATTTCAATTCCGAGAAAATTTGACGGATTTTCACACGAGGTCATTTCAAATTCTTTTTCCAACATTTTTAGCAATCGATCCATTTTCTTGTTTTTGGCTAGTACATAGCCGTCATCTACGTGAATAGCAAGGATCAGGGTTTGAAAAAACACACTGCTCGGTATTTAGAGGTTTCAGTCCACTTTGTTTCAGAAAGGTCGTAAATCTTTTATTCCACTGAAGGGGAGCTTGTTTGAGCCCATAGAGAGATTTTCGCAGCCGACAAATCTTGTTTCCTTCTTCAAGATCAGCAGGGAGGTACATGAAGATTTCCTCTTCTAGGTTGCCATGCAGAAATACAGTCTTAATGTCAAATTTGCACATGAAGTAATTTTCTCTGGCAGCAACAGCTACCATGGTTCGTAGAGCTGTAGTGCTTACAAAGGGACTGAATGTTTCAGTGTAATCAACACCTGAACGTTGTTCACAGCCACGAACAATGAGACGGAAACCGATGAAAATCAGTTTCCTGCTTCTCTTGTCCAATTTTTTTAGATGGCCTTTTGCGTGGACAAAAACTTCACATCCGAATAATTTGAGATGTTTCAAGTTAGGTGGTTCACCATGCCACATTTCGTACGGCGTTTTATTTTCAAGACCAGAAGTCGGGCTCCGATTCGTGAGGTATGTAGCTACGTAGAGAGATTCTCCCCACATGTCATCAAGAAAGTTGGAGTCAAATATCAATGCTAGAGTTTTCTGCATCAGTGTTCGGTTAAGACGTTCAGATTTTCCATTGAGCTGCGGCACGTATGGTGAAGAATAATCAAATTCTATTTCTTTTTCAAGAGCCCAATTTATAATTTCATCTGAAGTATTTTCTCCTGCGTTGTCACAACTGATTTTGTGTACTTTGAGACTCCATTTTGCTTCAAATTGCGCAACGGCATTCATCAGATTTTTAGCTACATTTGATTTTTCTTTTAGGAGGAAGATAACTGAATAATCGTCCATTACTGTCATAAAATATTGATAGCCGTCCCATGTCTCGTCAAGGGGACCACACACATCGAAATGTAAAATTTTAAGTGGGCGAGTAGCTCTCCATCTGTGATTTTCAAATGGCATCCTGGTTTGCTTGGCGTCGATGGAGACGTCGCATGCTGATGTGAAGTTTTCAATTTTCAGGTTTTCCATGCCACGACTGATTTTCCTAAGGTTTTCGAGATTTTTGAAATTCAAGTAGGCCAATTTTCTGTGCCACATTGTTACGACCTCTTTGCCCGCAGCTAAGAATGACTTTGTACTGACTTTTTCGGGAGTCAATTTGACAATATACAGACCTTCGTCAGTTTTGTGACCTGTCATCATGACTTTGTCCTTTTTCGTTATCACGACTGCGTCATTTTTAAATTGGACGACCCCACCACAAGAAGTGATTTTATTGACGCTGACCAGGTTGGTAAACAGCTCTGGAATATAGAGTACGTCTGTCAGAATGCAGTCTTCGAAGTAGATGTCACCCTTCATGAACGCTATCATTTTTAATCCATCTTTGGCCACTTCAATTTCATAGGAAATTTCGATTTTATTCTTCAGAACTTTGGCGCTGTTTGCCATATGCGATGAACATCCGTAATCGATTATACATGTGAGAGCATGTTCATGGATCAATCCTTCAATGGTCAGGAATGCAACCTTTGAATCATTTTTGGGCGAATTTTTTACTTTTTCGTCTTGCTTTGGCCTGAAAAACCATTTTCCGATTGGTGATTCATTTTTTTGCAGTACCTGCAAGTCTTTCCGTCCGATGACTTCTCAGGAAAGATTTTAGCGATATGGTTTGCGTCCTTCTTGCATTTAAAACAAATCAAGACATTTTTGTTGCCAACTTTGAACGCAACTTCGGAGGCAGACTGACTCTTATTCGGGTTATTGCGCTGTTCATCAGCCAGCAGACGGGACGTCAGGTTTTTTAGGTTACGATCAGTTTCAGCGGTTAACTCCCATGACGACACGAAGTAGTTATACGCGCCAGGGAGGGCAGAAATGTTTCGATGCACCAATTCTTCGTCTGTTATCACGTGATTTGCGTTTTTTAACTAAACAACTAGGTTTTGTAACTCCGTGATGTCTTTGGCGACGTTTTTAATCCGAAAGTTGAAGTATGTACGCAACAAGTTTCCTTTCAGTTGTTCAATATCACCCTGTTAGATAACAAGAATCTGGTTGTACATCTCCTGTGCTGTTGTACACGACACGATGTACTGGACATTCTTAGAGCTCATAGTAGATACAATCGCCTTCTGAGCACGAGCATCTTTCAGTTTATTTGTTTCTTTATCGAGCTTTATATCAACCATCGAGACGACGTCGTAGATGTTCGCCGCTTTCAACGCAATAATTTATTCAAGATTATAGAATTATTTTAAAAGAAAATCACATTATTTCTGATAAACAATTTGGTTTCCTTAATGGAAAATGTAGGGCCAGAAATAATTTGTAGCTTCTACTTCTACAGGTAGAAGAAGAAACAACAGAAGAAAGAATTGTAGATAGAAATGAAGAAGAGGAGAAAAATAGTAGTATGGAAAATAGGAAATTGGATAAAATTTTGAAAGAGATGTCAGAGATAAAAAGATCAATAGAATTCCTTAGTAGTAAATATGATATTTTGCTAAATGAGGTAAAAGAGATTAAAATTCTAAAAGAAGAAATAAAGAAGAAAGACAAAATGTTTGAGGACTTAAATGAAAGGGTAAATGAAATGGAAAGTAGTATGTTAAGTAAAAATGTGGAAATAATAGGTCTGACCAAAATGATGGACAAAAAAAGAAATAGTAAAAATAATAAAGGAAGAAGGGCTACAAGAATTAAATGAAAATAATGTTAAAGAAATAAAACAGTACAAAAATAAGCAGAGTAAGATAAAAACATACGTAAAATTTGATAATGAAGAAATAAGAAATAAAGCAATAAAACTATCTAAAACTAAGGGAGGAATTAGGAAAGGAGACACAAAACTGTACATAAGGGAACAAATAACACCATACACTGCTAATCTCTTTTGGAAGAGTAGAGAATTCGCAAAAAAACATGGATATAAGTATACTTGGATAAAGAACTCAAAAATATTTATAAGGAAAGAGGAAGAAAGTAGATACTGGGTAGTTAAAAAAGAAGAAGACCTAGAAAATATAGCATGAAGATATAAAGAAGAAGAATTTATTTAATAAATATGGATATTGAAATCTTTGAAAACTTTGAAATAAAAAAAATAAAGATTGTAAATAATTTTGAGGAAGCGGAGGAAGTATTTAGTAGGCAAGAAGAGGGAATTAAGATTATACATCTAAATATAAGAGCAATAAGAAAGAACTGGGATGAGTTTGAATTCAAAGTAAATACTCTACAGAAAAATATAGATATAATGGTTTTGACAGAAATAAATGTGGAAGAAGGAGAATCAATGGAGGTATATAGTTTAGAAGGTTATAAAAGAGAAACCTTCACAAGAAAAGGAAAAAAAGGAGGAGGAATTGCGTTATTCTACAAAGAGAATTATAGTTTTCAATTGATAAATATAGAAAAAAAAAGGTTTCGAAGCAATTATTGGTAATATGAAAATAAATAATAAAATATCAATAACATTAATAGCAATATATAGACCACCGGGAGAAGAAATAAAAACTTTTCTTGAAGAATTAGAAAAGGTTTTGAGTAAAGTTAAAAATAAAATATTAATAGGCGATATAAACATAAATATAAAAAATGAAATTATTAACAATAAAAATCAAGAATATTTGAACATTATTACTAAAAATAAAATGATTCAAACTATTACAGAAAATACAAGAGAAGAGATTAGATTGAACAAGATGAGCAAAACATGCATAGACCACATAGCTGTTAGTGGTGCATTTGAAAAGATACAACCTATAATGATAACAACAAAAATATCTTATCACTATTTGATAGGAATCATCATGAAAATGAAAAGGGAAGAAATAGAAGTAATAGATGAAAAACAGAATTAAAAAATGTGTATTGACAAGGAACAACTAACCAAGCACTTACAAAAAATAGATTTTGAGAAAATGAAAACTAAAAAAGCAAAGGAAATATATGAAGAGATAACGATGAGTTTCTTTAAATCAAAGAAAAAAATTACAGTTAGAAATAGAAAAAAAGTGAACATCAAACCCTGGATAAATAATGAGATCATAGAAATGATGAACAAAAGGGATGAACTATTTACTAGATGGAAAAAAACATCAAATATGGACAGAGAGAAAAAAATGAAATTAGAACATCATATAAGGAAATAAGAAATAAAATAACTTCTAAGATTCTTCAGAAAAAAAGAGAATACTACAAAAACCAATTAAATGCCAATAAAAAAGATAACTAAAAAACATGGGAATTAATAAATCAGTTAATGGGAAGAAAAAGCCAAAAAAAATACAGATGAACAAATAGAAACTAATCTCGAAAGCAATGAAACAATAAAAAGTGTCTGTGAAGAAATGGCTAAATTATGGAAAGAAAACATACAAAAAAATTTTCATAAATGTGAAAAAATGGTAGGACCACAAAATGAGCTAAAAAAAACTGAATTCAATATATATACCAGAAATAGAAACAAAAGAAATTGAAAAAATAATAGAAAAACTAAAAATTAACAAATCACCTGGTATTGATATGGTAAAGTTAGAAAATATAAAAGAAAACAGTAAAATAATGATACCCATGATAAAATTAATTATAAATAAAAGTATAGAAAAGGAGGAATTCCCTGAAAATATGAAGGTGGCTGTAATAAGACCTATACACAAAGGAGGAAATTTTAAAAATCATAATAATTATAGACCTATATGAATTCTACCTACGATAGGCAAGATATATGAAAAATATTTAATGGAAGTATTACAAAAATATGTGGACAAGCACAAAATTCTAACAAAAAGTCAATATGCCTATCAAAAAGGTAAAAGTACAACAGAATTACTGGAAAAAATAACAAATGAAATAAATGGGAATCTAAATGATGGAAAACAAGTGATTATTTTATCAATGGATCTATCGAAGGCTTTTGACATGGTGAACAATGAAAAATTAATCGAGGATTTAGAAAAAATAGGAATTAGAGAAAAAATGTTTAATATCATAAAAAGCTACCTTGAAAATAGGGAATACATGGTAAAAATTAAAGAACAATATAGTACCAAACAAAAAATGAAGACAGGAATTCCTCAGGGAAGTTTTCTGGCTCCTTTATTATTTATTTTGTATATTAATGATGTTGAAAATTGTATAAAAAATTGTAAGTACTATGGATATGCGGATGATTTTGTTATTATGGCAGGAGGAAAAGATGTGAAAATGATGAGGAAAAAAATCCAGATTTCAATAATTTACAGCTATAGTTTCATGATAAATCATTAAAATTAAATGAAAAGAAAACAAAGATGATATATATAACAGCAAACGCTAAACATAGAGAAGAGATAAATATCATACACCATGATCTGAAATGTTTACACACAAAAATGAAAAAATGTATATGTGGTTATATTATTGAAAAAGTTGAGAAATTTAGATACCTTGGATTAGTCTTTGATCAATATAAATAAATAAATAAATTTATTGTCAAAAAAACAGTACAAACTGCGTATGACCACGTGGAGGAAAAAAAAACTAATTTACTTTCCGGAAGCAAGTAAGCAATACTTGCTATGGGATGAACATATAAAAGAATTAATAAGGAAAATAAGAGTATACTGGAGAATAATAAATGTGGAAAAATGCATGAACAAACAAACTATTAAGAATGTGTATGTTTCTTTAATTAAATCCCAAATTAGATATGGGATAGAAGTATGGGGAACAGCCTCAAAAACATATATAGCACCTCTCCAAATTTTACAGAATAAGGTCATAAAGTTGATAGGGGCAAAAGATGAAAACATTGAAGAAATATATAAGAAAAATCAAATGTTAAAAATTAAAAAATATTCTTTCTTGAGAAAATTGATAAAAACATAAACAAAGAAAACATAGAAATTAACTTAAAAAGAATAAATCATAATCATAACAACAGGAAAAATCATACTTATGAAATTCCTATAAACTTTAATAAGTATGGAGAGAGAATGATAGAAACTATAATCCCAAGATGTCAAAACAAAATCACAGATGATATAATAGAAATAAAAAATAAATATAAGAGAAAGAAAGAAATTAAGAAATGGCTTATAGAAAATTATAAGAAGCTAGAATAAGAAAAAAAGGATAAAATCAAAATACAACAAAGGTTAAAAATGAAAAGTGAAAAAGAAGGGATACAAGAGTAGTCGAAATCTCCCTTTGACAAGTTTATGTGATAAACTTAAAGGGAGTAGTTAAAGATAAATTAATTAATATGTAACATTAGATAGTCTCTAACAGTTTCTACTACTACTACTACTGATAAACCAGATAGTGGTATTGCTAGTGGAGTGAAAAACTACCAATTATTTTACTCCTACTACTGCTGCTACTATTACTAGTAGTGGTAGATTAGATAGCGGGTATGAAATGAAATATATAACAAGTTAAAACAGTAAAAATATAATAGTGAAAAGGATAAGAAATGTATAAAATCAAAAACAAAAAAAGAAATGTGTTAAACTAGTGAAAAGATTATGTAAGTAAATAATTTTAAAATAAACTAAGGATAGTAACAATAAAAAACACTAAAAAGAAAAGAATTTAAATAGAAAATCTATTAAATTATGTATGAAATATGTATGTATTTAAAAGATGTAAAACAAATTTTAAAAAAATCGAGAAGATATCGTAGAAAAAAGATAATTTAATGATAACAGTAAAAATGTGTAGACTATTTAAAAAATGTAATGAAAAAGCTTTGTTAAATGAGGATTTATACAAAATAATAAGTAAATGTCAAGGAAGAAAAATTATGTAAACTACGGAAAGACAATAAGATGCAAAAAAAGAAGAAGCAAAACAAGAAACAAAATGAATAAAATTAATAACAAAATTAATTTATGTGAAAATGTTTAAAATGTATATATACAGAATAAAAAACTTTTTGCTTTTTTTTTACTACTACTACTACTAAACTACTAATAATATTAATAATTTTAATAATATTAATAATAATAATAATTACTAACCACTTCTACTAACCCCTCCATTTGGGCCAAGTTGTTGGTAAACCCAGCTAATCGGCCCACCTACTAACAATAGCCTACCAACCGACTCGTACCTCCTATCGCTCTATGGAGATAAGCTTCAATAGCACCGCTATATTTCCCATTTACAAATACTACAATTGAATTCCAAAAGCGTTAATAAAGAGTTTCGTATATGAGTCGTTTGACTAAAGCAACACCGAGGATAAAAATGCCGCCAAGATATTTTTGAAGAAGAAAGTGGAACAGCCAATAAAACTTGTAATGCTTTTAGCGCCCCCTCTTACTCTCAATTTAAACTACGGGCAGAATAAGAACCTGCTGTCTTACGGAGTTCGCCGATGGAGTGCAGCATCTGCATACATGGCGTGAATCCTTGGACCAAACCTTCAAACGACCGCTGTGCACGGAAGTTCGCAGTTGTTCGCTCTCGCATACGAAGATGGGTGGGAAACTATCGGCGCTGGATCCAATGGAAATAAATGTTCCAGAATTGAATAAGTTACTGGAACGAGATCCATACCTGAGACCATTCGAAAGGGAGATTCGAAGAAGGTATGAATAAATTCCAAGGAATTTTTGATGGAAAAAGATTAATTAATTATGAGAACCGTTAGGAAAAAATAGGTGCAAGAAGTGCTAAAATGTTGCGGGGATGCTTACGAAAAAATGTTATTTTATTTTATTACTAATCTTTTTTGTCTGTGCGTGCATGTGTGTGCGCATGTGTACGTGCCTCTTCACTTGGAGAATGCTGAATATTATTCGTATATTACATTGCAGTGTTGTTAATGATATGTTGAATAGTCAAGTTTTTATATGTCACACTGTAATACTATTTATTTGTAACAGTGTTGATTTGCTGGAAAGCTGAAAGACTTATCCTATTTGCTAATATTTGTATTTCAGAAGACTTGAGATTGATAGTGATACTTCATGTTTCTTCCCATAACTTCTTTCTTTTGATAGCTGCATTAGTCTGAAATCCTTAACAAAGTTGCCTGACAAGTAATGTATATTTATGTATGAATGTGATGTATTTTTGTGGAATGACGAATAGTTAGTTGCCATAATTTTGTGTTTGTGATGATAATAATAATGAATTCTTTTGTTATAAAATGATGGTATTATGCGAAGACTGAAATGATTTAAAATCTTATATCTTTTGGGGGTATTATGCGAAGACTGAAATGATTTAAAATCTTATATCTTATATATTCTAATTTTATAACATTGAACAATTGACTAGCGAGTGAGAGAGAGAGAAAAGTGTTTTCTCTTTTGGGATGTTATTCATTTTGTTGTTAAGTCTTACCACATTGTGAAGTGATTGGGCATCTTCAGGTTCTTTTCCAATAATTGTGAAATAAATTCAAAACCCTTCTTTGTTCTGTATTGAATTGTGAAATGGTTTTATATTTTTCTTTGAATATTTTATTAGTTTAGAGTTTTGATTTTGCTGTCAAATAAAATATTATATTAAGAAAGTATAATTTATACTTATCAATGATGTAGTTGCTTAGTTAGTATTGACCCAAGACATTCAGAAGATATACTGCTGACTCATATAGTGAAGTTGCCAGTAAGAATACAGACATGATGAATTAAATTATCATTTTAAGTTCTTCCATATGGGGACTAATTTCCTACTAAAGAAAATTTCTCAATATTTTTTCAATTATTTGAATAGATTTTGAAAGTGGGTTTTTATGATTCACTTATCTGCTGTATGAAAGGAAAACTCCCTGAACAATCCTCTTAAAAGATTTTCTTTGGCAATCTTGTACTTGGGGAATTGAAAATCTTGTTACTTGTAATGTTTCTCACATTCACTTATTTTCTTTGTGCCATTTTTTTTTAATTTTAAGAAGTAGTAGGTGTGAAAGAATATTTTTACCATTTCTATAATTTTAACCAATGCTGTTACACTTATTTTTGCCTTAGTACATTGAAGTTGTGGGAGTTATATCTGTTGTCAACATAACAGAGATAATGCTGATAAGTCCTCATTAATAGTTTTTGTTGTAAGATTTCAGTTATCATGATTGCTCTATTTTGAAATATGCCCTTAGGAAAATATTTAAGGAAATTAATCTGTTAAAGATTTTCTTGTAAGGTGTGTGTCTTAAGTTACGTAAATCTGCAGGAGTGGCCTGAGGTGTGTGTGAGAGGGCACATTTATAGTCTTGAATTACTTATTTTCTTAAATTGCAAATTATTTATACTGTTAAATATTATTTTAATAATGAATTACACTTATGCTCTTAAATATTTGTAGAACTTCTCAATTAATTGAATGGAAATTTTACATTTTAGTCCAAAGAAACTTAACTGTAACATTAATTTGAATACGGATTTCATTATTGGAGCAAGGGTCTAAGAAAAATATTCACTAATGGGTAATATTATTTTTCAGTGAATAATTTTTGGATGCATCCTCCTTTAAGTGTTTCTCAGGGTGCTCGTTTGTAACTCTTGTATAATGAGATAAACATTAGCTCATGACTAGTAAAAATTAAGGTGATACCTGTTTTAACACCAGTCATTTGTTTGTTTTTGTTAATATACTTTATAGAAGTATTATATTTTTGTTTTGTGAATGTGTAAAAAATATCAATTTTTTCAACTTATTATTCTGTTGGACATCTCTGTTATTGAAGTTTTGCTTATTACTTTTCAAGGATAAACATATCTGTAAGAGAGAAAAACACATCCATGTATCCCATTTTAGGATTTTTCAAAAGTAAGTATCTTCTTTGTCTTCATAAATGTAGAAAATTAATTTTTCAAAAGTTTTTTTTCTTTCATTTATACAAAGGTTCCCAAAATTAAAAATCCTTCCTTCCTCTCTTGTCACATTCCATACCCCTTAATACCAAAATGAAAAAAGTTCTTCCCCTGTTAAAAGCACGTGCATATGTGAGTGAAAAGCTAGAAAGTAAAATATAACTTGTCATTGGATAATGATTGCCGGAACTATTTAATAATTAAAAAATTATAACATAAGATGACTAGTATCGAAATATTTTTATTCAGGGATTGCATCTGATTAACATTTAGGACAGGATATGTAAATTGTTGTATGTTGATTGATAACTGAATCCTGATATAAAAATTATTGTATCGATAAGATACTTTGCAAGTTACGCCCTTTTTGTATTTCCGTGAAACCTTCCCTTAAAAATCTTGATTCACCCTTGTTTTAAAAGTGGAATATATATCTACCATTTTTGAGGTACATGAAACTTAGCACTTAATGAGATACTGTGGGTGTCCACCAACCTCTGAGACTAAGGCTAGTATTATAGTCATATTTATGATCAAAGATATGATCAAAGGTTCTCTCAATGAGAACCTATGTCACACATAAATGATCATAGTTGAACTATGATCAAAGCTTGTGCATTTACACAGTCATATTTTTTTTTTCAATTAACTTTGATCATAGATACATGACATAGAAATATGATCGGGTAGTATGGGCCTAACTAATGGCGCCTTTGAGGCAGAATTGTGAAATTTGACTGTAAATGTGGAATTAGATAAATAGTCTTGAAAACTATTGTATTGTATTAGTGCAAGTTGTTCGAAAATGCAACAATATCTAGAACCTTCATAATGACGAATCTGAGGAACATCAGGACCAGATTTTATCATTTCCATATACTACGAAGGGCTCTAATGACCTTGACGTAGACGAGCCCTAAAGCCCCACAAAAAGAATTCCATATACTACTCCCTAAAAATTGGGCTCGCCGTATTTTACCACGCAATTATCACAAACGAGAATAATTGTCCCCTATTTATGTAGCGTTACAAGCGTCATATTGCGATCCTATCTGTGAGTAGCTGAATAAGGATCTCAATTTGAAGAGAAGCTATGAACATTACGTTTAATCTTTTTCATTACGAAATCTTTGGAAAATAAGAATAAATTGGTGTCAATAATCGACAAAGTCCTCTTCGTACTGTAAGCAAGTACATTCTAACATGTAGCAATAATTGACTTTTCCGTAATGAAGAATAGTCGAATATCCTTGTCCGGAGATCTTTGAAACACATTTTACTTGTTGAAATTTTCCCCTGGTGCGCGCGCGTCTGAGCGCTTAAACCCGGGCCTAGAGGTAAATCTGGCCGTGGGACACGCGAACCTCCCACTTCCGGAACGTGATTCGCGTTCATAACAATCTTTCCCCTCCGCACTTACGCTCGAAATACTTCCTCCCGCCTCACTTGCTTCTGTGTCAAAGGAGGAGAGGGGCGCCTACTTTTTCGCAGATCTTTCCCTTCAGGTATGGTATATTTTCATTTTAGGCCTTGTGTACGTCCTTCGCCGTTGCTCTCCTGCGTTTTTACCAACTGTGCCTAACGATATCCGTTCCGGTACAGTGCATGAAGTTAATATTTAGTTGTTTAGTGTTGTGAATTGAATCTTTTTGAATATTCTTTCTTTAAATGTTTTGTTACGTGATAGGCTGTAAAAATTAAATTATAATTATTTAAGTACGTTAGTGTGTGTATTATAAGTATGTTAGTGTGTGAATCTAGATGTTAAAGGTGGCAAATTGGGAAAAATTGAAACGAAGGATGCACTCTCGCTCAAATTGTAATTAATGTTTTTACTTGTATTGACATAATGAAAGGTCGATTACTATCATGAGATAGAGCGCCCAAATAATCTTAATCTGTTGTGTGAATTTTTAAAGATTTCGTAATGTTAGAAAGCCGTCGAGAAAATATAATTGTACGGACGGATTCCTCATGAATTTCTGAACAAATTAATGTGTTTTTGTCAAAATAAGTCCCGAAATAGAGTAAATAACGAAGGTAATTCAAGCTCACATCAATCCGCAGCTATTGTCTACTTCCGTGATTTTCAGACGCCATTCCGTGATTCTCCCGCGTAAGTCCGTAATGCAAGTTCAGCACAAATGGATTATTGAATAGTTGTGTAATACGACAAACGAAATTGTAAAATAACAACCAACCAAAATCATATTTATATCCTATAATATTCAATTTTAATTTAAGTTTGTACTATTTAAATACAATTCAATTACTTCTAATCTATACTTACAAAAGTCAATGTCCTGATTGATTGGCGATCAATGCCCATCAAAAACTATTGGAGATTGATATTTGAAGTTTTGAGAGGATGTTGCTTACTTAACCTAGATGTCAAAGGACTAGAAAGGATTTTTCAAAAACCCGATTTTTAAGAAGTAAAACTGCGTAAAATGTTATATTCAAACTTCCTAGATATCTCTCAAACTAACTCAGATATCAACTTGGTTTTTGTCGGAAAACGTTGTTAATTTAGGTATCTACAAACGAATTGTTGGTATTTTTCATACTTCATTTTTAATGGGAGCCAAGGGCTAGAAATGTTTTCCTATGTTTTTATCGTTAACGCGAGAGGCATGGTATATTATTTTTGATATATCTCACGAACTAATTGAGATATTTTCTTTGAAATGGTTATTAAATCAAATACATAAAAATAAATTTCATTAATTTTCGATGTCTCAATTTAAAATGGTGAAAATATTTGGTGCGTTGTCTTCACCACATTAAGACCAACTTATTCATCACACAGTATGGAAAATGTTTACAGGATAATTATGTTGACTTGAAATTTAGACAATAGGTTACTTTCATATTGTATAGACTCATTAGGAATGATTTCTTTAAGTCCCAATTTTAGAGGGACGTATTAGAAAAATGTTTTATTAATATTTGCTAAATATCACGAACTAAAAACTGTCACATTGAAAGACAAAAATGCTAGTATAGTGTATAAAGGTGGCTCCAGACATTCGTCATCCAGCGAATCCCGAATGGCGAACATCGCTCGCCAATACACGCCATTGCTCGACTTCCTTTGATGCGCTCAGGGACCTACACGCTGCGGATAGGACGAGTACCAGTATTCCTGATGCGGCAAAGAGCAAGCACTATTCGGCGAGCGGTCGCCCGGGATTACCGAATGGCTTTTACGCTTGTGATTCTATAGAGTTTTCATTAATAAGGGCTCCAAACGCTGTTAATCTGAGTCTGTTCGTGAGCATTTTCTGATGACAATATTTTGAGCAGAAATCTTCATCACGGACTCAAGCAGTCACTTCAGCACTATTTAAGACACCATTTGTTAATTTTCAATGCACTCTAAACGTCAAATAGATTTTATGGTCAATTGAAAAATAATATCCGTCAGTCAAAGTCCGTGGCATGATCATGGTGTTTGGATTAATGGATTATTTTCCAACCAAATACCCTGATGAGTTTATTTCATTGCGATTCGTTGAAAAAAGTTTATGGATAACATTTGTGTAAAAAATTTAACAAGTTATGAAACAAATAAATTATACGAAAGTAACACATCACTACAACTTCTCACTTATCTGTACGCTTGATGATATGTACTACGAACGTAAAGAATACTGTTTGATTGCTACACTGCAAATTTCAAAACTTGTTAAAGTAACAGACTTCTTGGCGTCAGCGGAAGATAATTTGCCGAATTTTGCTGAATTATCATCTTAAAACATAGAATTTAATATTTTATGGGTATTTAGATGTCTTTCACCATTTTGTTTCTTGTTTTTAGAGTTTGAAGTCTGGAATCAAAGAGTTTGATAGGGTCACGGAATTTGGTCGGTTTACCTTAGTTCCATCAGATAAATTGTAAACAATTTTCTTTTGAACTTATATTCTTCGATTTACTTCTCCCCGAAGAATGCGGATTGGAAGTTTTTTATGTAGTCGTAATAACATCAAATTCTAGAAAACTTAAATTCAGGTGTGTTCTTCTTGTTGGTTTGATATATGGGGCATTCCATGTTTGATTATACCCCAAATATTTTAACATCAATCTTAATGAGTTCTGTTTTTTTACTTATTCTACCCAGGATATCAGGGCATTTTGTTAGTAAGTACATCTGTGGGAAAATCACCGCATAGTAATGTGACATGGCCATCTAGTAACCACAATCTGGCCACCAAATATTTTCAATATTAACGGAAATTGAGATTTTAGGGAAAGTATTCTTTAAATGTTTATCAACATTTTAATTTATTGCTTGAAGACATTTAAGGGGAGGTATTTCTTTGAAGTTTTTCGTTTTTTTTCAATATATTTCATATTGCAACATAATTAATAACACGACCTTTTGTCATTAAAATCTAATTGCTCAAAAACAATATAAAAAATAGTCTGCTTTTAATGATGTAAACGGTTATTCAATAAACAATAAAATTCCACAACAAAGGTAATGTTCACAAGACTAGTAATCGATTGTTGAGAATACGAGGTCACAACAAATTCGAAAGTTAATTTAGTAATAGCATGTAACAATTAATATTTTGGTGAGATATGGTTATAAAATCTTGTGTTTACTTTTGATTTTCTGACTTACTGCATAAGATTGTGTGAAGGAAACCCGCTTTGACCACCCAGAAAAATTATTAAAGAATGCCATGTTTAATGTTTTTAAATAACCACTTTAATAAATACACCGAAAAAGTCACGTGAACCGTTATATGTGACGTGACCGCGACATTAATCTAGAGAATACTGAGGATGGGGGTGAATGTAAAGCTACAAAGCAATCGTGGCGGTTTTCCGTTGCCTTCCACGGGTACAACGCATGTTCAAAATACCCGGGATTTGAATCCAGAACTTCAGACTTGAGGTTCAAACCGACTGAGTCACGAGGTCGGTGTATAACTGGAACTTGATTGAAATGAAATGATTCGATCTTAACCTTTTATTTTATTTCATTAATTAAACAATGCTCTGTCAGAAATTAGATAAATTTCATTTCAAAAATAAAAATTCTTGATCTTTGTTAGACGTAATTGTGGAAAGAGAATAATTCGTTTTATGTATAAAAAGAGAATAATTCGTTTTATGTATAAAAAGAGAATAATCCAGTATCATTAATATTATTGTAATAATTAATCTCGATTTTAGAGTTATTTTAAAGTTACAATTTATAAACAATATTTTCCGAATAACTTCCAAGTTTGATAATAATATGTATTTGTGAAATAACTTTTTTGTATGGTATTGAATCCCAATGTGTTGGTATTCTGCTGATATTATAACTCGTAGGTAACTATTTTTATTTTCTTCGTATAAGGTTGCTGAAATGTTAAACCCGCCTCTGCAATTAGGGCCCTTGATGGGTATTGATGGAATGGTCCCTTGCTTGCTTCCTTCCTTCCTTCCGGAGTTCGTTTATTGTCCTCCTCGTGGTCATACGCAGTTTGTAACTGCTTTCTGGACGATGAATTTATTCCCGTATTACGTAGAAAATTTCAGTCGTAACGACGTCGTTGCATCGTCGTCAGAGTCGTGTCGAAGTCGAAAAACAACGTCGGGACGACGTTGCCAACGCGTACGCGTATAACGTCGATTCAACGTTGAATAACGACGTATTTAGAACGTCCTCGCATGACGTATTAGAAAATCTCAACGTAAAAAAGCATTTTCGATGTCGGGTAATGACGTCTCGACGTCGCAAGAAAACGTTTTTCTGAACGATTTTCTTGGTGAGATTGAAATGTTATTTTTATTACAACTCCTATGGACGTCTATCGTCTTACCCTGTTTAATCACATTCAACAGGCGTATATCACACTTTCATTTCGAGACGTTCTTTTTGAACCGCCGTCTTCAGGCAACAGAGTGAAGTGGTTCGATCTCGGGTTCTAAGGCGAGACACTACCACTGAGCTACTACAGCATGGCGGTATTGACTAAATGCTAATCCTACTGTGTTGAGCATCATAGAATGTTCTCGGCAAAATTAATTCTCAGCGAAAAATGCACCCAACTCGAGTTCCGGCTTTCACTACCAGATGGCAATAGAAGACAGAACGTCGAAATTGCGAATGTGATTCCGCCCATAGGTTCACAACCAAAGAAAAATGGGCCTCGATTAACGGGAGTATAGACCAATACGCTATTATTATTATTATTGTATTATTTTATATTATAATTATCAAATAGCTGAGTCTTCTCGACGTCGTATAACTGAGTCGTCTCGACTTCAAGTTTCGAGCGATACAACCTCGAGACGGCGTCGTTTATTCGACGTCGATCTTCGACTCGATCTCGACTTCGAAACACGTCGTGATGATCAGAAAGTCGACTCAACTTCAACGATTTCTGCGTGGATTAATGCATTTTCTCCTGTGAATACCTAATTGAAGATGGCGCTGCAAACAAATAAACTAAATATACTGCAATCGAATAAAAATGATGTATTTTATTCGACTGCAGCGTCATCTGCAATTAGAACAAAAATGTTTCATACAAAATTCTTTCTTTTTTGATACTAAATCTAAAAGCTTTTTTGAAACTAATCTGCTATGAAGTGTTAGGTTTTCTACCAAAAATTTTGACGGTGCCCCCTCTCCCCCACATATTTTTTGTAAGTTTACTCATCACCAGTTGATACAAATACTAATATAAAATTTCAGCAATATAGTTTCTTTGTGTTTTAAAAGTCCTGGACCGGTGTTCTGGGACTATTGTATTTAAATCTGACAGTGTAATATTTAAAAAATCGTAATGTTTTACAGTTTATAATACACTTATACTTATAACATAACCCTTATAAAAGTGAACAAATTTAATTTATTTTTATTTAGATATACATTATAATAAAGGCTAGTTTTAAACCTAACAAAACTTGCAAAAATAAGCAACTTTGTTTAAATTTCTGTATTTTCGTCAATTATGAATTACTTTTTCTTTAATTTTATCACACAACAATTTCAGGTATGAGGTATATTTTAGCCGAAAATTTCGAAAATCTATGATATATTTTGGGAATTAAATTTTGAAAAAGTTAAACACCTTTTTTTTTCTTTTTTTTTTTTACGTTTTGACCTTGAAACGTCATTTGGTGAACAAAAGTAAGGAATTTTATGACTTGCCGCAGTAGAATGGACCCAAATATATGTATGAGTACAGAAATATGATGATTTATTTTAGTATAGATGTTTTATTATCCCGCGTTCACAACACACCGGGAATTAACTTTCGCATAAAACGGACTGTGTGTAATTTAATGTGAAATAGTGATAAAATTATGCAATTAATGAGCTTTATCTTAGTTTTTAATGGAAGTGAATTAAAATACAAGTGTTGAGCCAATTCTCAGATGATCGATTTTTTGGCTGATTATGAAAATGACATTTATCTATTTATTTATTTGACTAAAGTTAAATCGTTGTTCAGGATGAATTTTCCAAGATTCTTACATTCTTCAGAATTGATTTTCTAAGAATATTTAATTCTTCAAAGTTAAAAGCTTATTCTTCCGTTTTCGTATTGTACTTTCAGTGATATTCTCATGTTTTATTGCAGATATGGTTGTTACATGGACTATGTGGACAGAGTGCGCGAAAGTGAAGGCATAGATAAATTTTCGACGGGTTACACCTATTATGGCATTCACGTTAATGTTGATAATTCTGTAACGTGTCGGGAATGGGCACCTGGTGCCGAACAATTATACCTCACTGGAGATTTTAGTAAGTACTTTAAGTAAATAAATCTTGAATATTAATTATTGTGCATAAGAGTAATCAGTAGTGGAACACGCATGTAATCTATTTTGTGTCAATGCCGTGTTGACTGTTTTAAAGGCTCTAGAGCGGATTTTCCATGGCGCGAAATTGATTTCCCTTTCCGACGACCGTTCTTGAACAAAAAAGACCTTTTTTTACGAATTCATGAAATTAGAGTGTTATCGATACATGTTTGAGTTTTTCAAAGACTTTTGACATTTTGAACCTGAGGAAATGAAATTAGTTTCAAAATAATTGAATGACTTAAACGAAAGCAAAAAAAAAAAAAAACCCCTCATACCTTTCAAAATAAAGTCTATACTAAACAAAATAGCGTAAAAAATATATTTTACAAAACTGGAACGATTGAGAAAAATATTTAACGCACTTTTCAAACCGGGACTTTGTTTCAAATTCCATCTTTCGTATTCGAGAGAGGTTGAATGCGTCGGAGCAGTTGAGTATATGGCAGGAGATAAGGAAATGTACAAGTACAAAATGGGAAAATGGAGATTTCGAAATGAGTGCTTGCAACAGAAATGTCAGTACTTGAACTTCATTACTACTATGTCCGGTAGCTCAAGGTTGTCTTAGCACTTTTATGCTTCAGTTGATGTAGGCGTAATTTGAATAATTAAAAAAACATTTTTCTCAAATTATATGTAGATGTTATGATTTGTTATTGAACTTTTAGAACTTCTGCATGCATGAAATGTGACCTACAAATAATTATGCGAATGACCCAGGACTTGGAATGTATTGGTTTATGGTAGTATGCTCGGTATTGTACTGCCCGGTAGCGTGCGAAGGTAGCGGTAGGGACAAAACGCAATAAGTGCTTACGTGAAAGAACGCTGTAACAATTTCATTTGAAAACATTTTCATTTATTATTTCATTTACTCTTAATAGGTATTTTGAATGACACTTTTCAGTTACATTCACACATTTTTCACTTGACATTTCAACTTTATTTTACATTTATACATCATGCAAAGTGAACACGTGAATATTAATGGACATAAATTGCCTCGTAACATTTTTATCGAGGGAGATGACACATGCTTCCTTCTATCTCTTTGTTATAATGCTCAAGTTTTAGCAGAATTCGCGTCGCTGTCACCGCTGCGATATGTTATTTAAAGAAATATTTTAGGTGAGAACTTGTTGACTACCAAAAATATCCTGAGCAGACCGGGGCAGATCCTTGTTCAATATCACAATGTGACACCTTTTCTGTATTCTTTTTAATAGCTTAATTGTGTTATAACATGATCAATCAGATTGGAAGTTTTATGTAATAGTTGTAACTATCAGGATACAAAATTGACAAAATTTTGGGAAAAATCGACGAAAAAGTTCTAGTAGTGCATTTTTTTGAATGGTTAGAGTGCCATGAAATTAATAATTATCAAAGATTTCTAAAAAACATTTATAAGGTCATTTAATATTCAACATTCTCTTAAACCTTTGTCTGATTTCTTGTTTGTGGTACAATAATACCCCGAACTTACGAGACAGGTGGAACCGAGCGATAACAATGTAAGTCGAATTCGCTTTTGGGGCCAGAGACTAAAGAAACCAATAATTTAGGAGAAAAATATTTAATAAAATCTTAGATAACACAAAAAATCATGTTATGCAAAAATGTAAACCGTAGTCATTGTGATGTAGAAGGCTTCATAAAATCTAACAAACTCCCCTGGCAGGTCAAAGATTTTTTTCTTCTCCCGCAAAATTTCCTCGTATACACTAATAATTTTTTTCTTCCCTGTTTCGCAGCAAAAATTCACTTTTCTTTGGAGTCTGTTTTTCAAAATTTTTCACAGCTTCGAGAACTTTTCTTTATCTTTGATATTTGTTCTGATAGTCGATTCTGGTAGATCAAACTTCTTTACTAATTCACAAATTTTATTTTTCCATCTTTAATAATGCCCTTCAAAGATAATATGATTTCAAAAAAAAAAGAAGACCAGTAACGCAGATACAACACTTTATTGTAGTCCAGATACGCTACAATAAAACTTTATTAAACATTTTTATGAAAAAGACACAACTTTTCGTCTCAACTGAGGGACATCTTCAGGTGCACTGTAACAAATTTAGATCACGATTGAGTGCCATTACATCCAGATGAAGAGGCCAAATCATAATCAAGTATATAAAGAACATACAAAAGGAAAAGTTTACAACAATCAGACGTATGTAGGAACAAGTATAAAAACAATGGAATGTTATTAAAAAATGAGATTTATGAATGATCCATAACTGAAACATAGAGAAAAGACATGTTATTTGTGAAAATAAATAGTTTTAAATTTTGGGGATGTTGAGTGCGTCTTGTCTGTAAATTGGTGGTATGAGGGTGAAAATTGATCTGTAACATTTCTGAAATGTCTCTTTTGAAATAGGATTCTTCAGAATCCAAAATCTGAACATTACCCCAATCCATATCATTGTCATACTTGATGCGGTGTTCTGAAATAACATTAGGTTTGCCAGTGTATATGTTATTTTTAAGTTCTTTAATTCTGCAATTCACGGTGCGTTTGGATTGTTTTGTATAGCATGATTGACGGCGACTACAGTTCATTTTGTACACAACATTTATCTAAAGAGATTTATCAATAGAATCTTTAGTTGTTTTAACAAATTGAAGTTCGTGGTTGATTTTGAAGATAACCGGAAAATTTGTGCTGAAAAATATGTTTTTAACTTAGGCGAAGGACTGTGATGGCAAGGAAGAATTATGATTGTTTTTTTGTCATGACTATTCTGGGCAATAGGTTTTTTTTTGTTTTGTAGCGTACCTTGACTACAATAATGTGCAGTGTATGCGTTACTGGTCGTTTTTTTCAAATTCGTATTGAACTACAGACGTGTTAACGACACATTCCAAAGATAATGTTTTCCTTTTCTTGTTTGATGCAAAAAATATATTTGTTTGGATGACAGTTAAGTATCAAGCCTCTGTGGATCTAACGAACACAAAATAATTTGCAGCCCAACCATGCGTTGAGTCTGTGCGAAACATGTTGGAACATGTCGTAAGCTAAACACTAGTGTGGGCAGAATTGGGAATAGAATGTTGCGCGACGCTCAAAGACTAACTGGGGAGAAAATTTAAAAATCGGCTAACTCCAGATTCTCGTAAGTCGGGGTATCGCTATCTTATTGCTTCTATGAAGTGAATTTATTTACGTGATGAAATATTTCAGCCGTTGTCAAGAATTGTTTGTTTTTATTATATATATATATATATATATATATATATATA
>NNCF01130446.1:33273-65624 GCA_002313205.1 Laupala kohalensis
TTTTGGTGGGGCTTTAGGGCTCGCCAACATCGAGGGTTTTTATTATATTTCACATCCATTTTTAAAGAATGGAAATTGAATTATACCTGGAAGAATAAGTTCTAGTTTCGTTACACAAGATTTTTACGTTTTGTTGGAGTTTCTGTGGAAATTACTCATCGCATTATTCCGTTCACCCAATTTAAAAGGAGTGTTTGTGTTCGCTACGTTTCGGGCGTCTTAAGGGTTGGGTAGCTCTGGTACTTGTACCGGGTTACCTGGGTTCTCAAGGTGAGGATGCTTCCACTTTGTCATGGACTCGGCTGTATTTGGAATGTGTTTATCCTTTTGATATGTTGCTGGTAATATGGTTTCCCTTTTTTAATACCAACCTTAGGAGATATATGTCAAAGTAGAGTTGCCTGACAAGGTTACTAGCCAAGCGGACGCATGTGGCATCCTTGATTCTAACAGAAAGAGATTTAGGGGCTGTAAACATCTGGACGATTATGACCCCAGGACACGCTCTCTCTAACCGCCACATCGGCAAGATATCTTTAGCACTCACTTGCTGGGCAGTGGAGGGGGGATTAATCTTAGAATTTACTAAGAAACACAATTTTGTTTGTCCTCGAAAACCCTTGTTTGCGCGCTATGTAAAAAATTGGGTATATTTTGAGCCGCTTTTGTACTTATTAAATGATGCCTCTTTTTAGACGGGGTTTCTAAAATGTCTCCTTCCTTTTACTAGAAACACTCTTACACTCGTACTATCTACACCAAAACTATTCCGTATCGCGAGCAGCCCTACTGCTGTCTCTTATACACATCTNTTGTTTTCGTGTTTTTCAGATAATTGGAACAGGACAAGTCATCCGTACAATAAACTTGAATATGGAAAATGGGAATTACAGATTCCTCCGGCACAAGATGGGTCATGTGCGATCAAACATCTGTCCGAAATAAAGGTAAAGGAATCATATAAAGATCTCAATTTCATCGCATACAAAGATATACCTTATATAAAGATGCCTCACGTGCAGATCTCATTTTCCTTCTTGATCCGCACCTTTCACACTTCGAACCACTTTCCGCCGTCGAAGGTCAGAGCGCGCTTTGTCCAAACTGTTTGCTGCCTTGCCGTAGATAACAAAACCATTTATTTTAGCTTCAGCTTATGTCAGTTGCAAATTTTCTGAGCCAAAAAGTTAATTTTCACCCCTCATAAAAAAATTTAGAACCCATATATTGTGTTTTCCACTTCAGTGACAACGTACCATTTATGCAAATATAAAATCTGATTCAAAATTTGGGTTTTTTGTAAAAATAACTTCATGAAGTATACTTATGATAACTTCATAAGTCAACTTGAATTATTTGGTTTAGAAATGTTGCTTAATTTTGATGATTTTGTATAAATTGAAAAATTTCAATTTTAGAGAGATACGATAACTACGGTGAAGATTGTGATTACTCATTTAATAGGTTACTTTTGGGACATACCAACTTCTATTGAGACGTAATTGCATGGTTGACCGGGAAAGTTAATAAACTAAGTTAAATGCATTTATATGTATCATTGTGTAAATTTCAATTAATTGAGATTCATTCTTGGCGGTAGGCTTCTTTTTCTGTCGAGTGACGTGTGGTTTTAGTTATTCTGAAATGTAGGTTGATTTTCACTTATTGAATAATTTCAAGGCATATTCCTGAACATTCTTGAATTATTATATTTAATAAAAAAGTAGTTGGTCATATATTATTAAAACTTCCGTTCGAGAGAAAAACCTGTGCGGTAGTTCCCATCCAGATTTCTTGAAGCCGTAGGAAATTGAGCTGTACTACTAAGATACCACATCCTGCTACGTGATAGCTGGGATCAGGTTGGTGCGCGAAATGCACGTGAAATCGATGCCCTCTGCCCAAGAGCATTTTTGCTCAGCAGTGGCGTAGTGTGTTGTGTTCATTCAGGAATATGGCCAAATGTAGGTTCTTATAAAACTAGAGCATTTGAAGAATGAAAGAAATATTGGCGTCACCAAGGGGGAGATAGGCATTCCCCTCTCCCTGAATATTCAGAAACCAAAATGAAAGAAAAAAATAAACGTGAATTTCATTCAAATTTTCCTTATGTAATCACATCGATGGGAATGATGGACATCATCTATCGTTTCACAGACCCGGATCTATGCTCCAGCTAGGCTAGTTTCTCTGGGTCGCCAGAATATTGAGTAAGATATTTATCAGCAGTTTATAAAAAATGGTAACATTTTACGAATGTGTCCACGCATGAGTAATATGCGAAAGTCGGAGCTTCTCACGGTAATTGTTTCTCACATTTCTCTGCTCCCAAGGAAATCTACGGAACACATTTTCTGAGTTATGGAGTTATTAACATGAAAATAATTGTATAATGAATAGCCTGCGAACAAGTGACCGACAGATTTTCGCTTGGATGTAATGTTCTACTGTTTCTTCAAAATGGTGACTATATTTTCAATATCAGTCGCTAGCTAAGACATCTGTAGAAAAAAATGACTATTGGGTGGACATCTGTTAACGCCAAACGACCATTGGTGGTCACTTGAAAAGAATGGCCGTTTGGAGCTAACAGATGGCCACTCAATAGCCATTTTTACTAGAGATCCTTTGAGTGACGAAAAATTGATTTACTATGAGATGTCAGAATCCGAAAGTACAACGACCTATAGCATTTGTTCCCAAACTTTTTATACTCGCGGTTTCCTAGACGGACAAATCATAACCGACAGCGCCCCGAATAGAAATTCATTGTACAGTGGAATAAAGTTTAATCATAATTATTACTAGACTCTGAGTACCGGGTGCTACCCCGCTTTTTACTTATTCCGGTCTCTTTTACTCGGGGTAAAAATAATTCATGGTTTTTAAAAATCGTAAATATAGCGTCCAAATTTTACAAATTTAAAATAACGCAAATTGAACACAAAACGTAATTGTATGCAACATTTGTAGTTTCACCTCCAGGAGCAAGAATAAACAAGTCCATGGGTCAACCCTCCCTGTATTGATGCTGTACTTGTATTTATACGGCATCATGACATTATTCATCTAAAAGGTTCTAGAAATTATGGATTAAACACATCGGTCTTTTTCGATTAAATATTTTTAATGACACTTCCCACTCCACCCATACGGGCTCTAAGTATGCCCTCCTCCCCAAACAGGTGTGGCCGAACTGTTATAAAATATCGGAAAGTGTCACTATTCGTCTGAGCTATGGACTTCGTCACTCATATCGGTCGTTTTACATTTTTTTACGTGTCAGCCCAGTCCCACTTCACTCCCTGGAGTGTTCTCCTCAAGTCGTCTGAACCTAGATTTAAGGTTTAAATGTCCCGTTAGTCTTATGTAAATCAAAATCAATAGATGACACCACTTATGGGATTAAATTCATTGCTGCCGTATCCCGATAACAGATTCATGTATTATAATTCTGAAACCGGATTTGTTCGTATTGAATGTGCAGATTTTGAAACAATTAATTTTAATTTTTCCTTTACAGCTTCTCATATTTAGTAAATGTATCTCTTGAAATTAAAAGTACTTTTGAGAAATCTCTTTATAGCGCCCATACGGATTTAAAAGTGAACTCAAAACTTAAATAAGAATATCCATTAGTCAAGTAATAGCGTCGTAAAACGAAAATTGGACACGGTGAATTCAGGTGCGGGCGCTGGGCAGGGAGACAGTACGCCGCTCCTGTCTACGGTTGTGATCGGGTGGAGTGGGGGTAAGGGGCGGGCGGAAGGCGGCCCGGTCTGTCTGGTCTGTCTGGTCTGTCTGAGGCAGTTCGGTGCCGCGCTTCAAAAGACAAGTTTATCCTCGGACGTCCCGTTTCCGTATCGAAGAGAATGCCTATCCACACAAGACAATAATAAGAACAATATCAACACGAATTTGTCGTGAAGATAATCGACTCAAGACCATATGTAACCATTTCTCTTATATGGCTCCGAGAGGAGGAAATATCACAAGTTGTGTGTTCAGTACAGACAGGAGAGTACTATAATTAACAATATATAACAAACAATGTATTTGAAATATTATGTAATAAAATGTGTCATATGAGGAATATATTACACATTCCTATTTTTGTTACAATTTTGAAACAAAATTTGGAGTACATTACAACTACCTCGTGGTGGGATGGCCGCTTTTCAATTTTTTTGGGGTGTTGCGAAGATTTACTGTTTTCTGTCAGAAATAATAATGTAGTAAAATTCATGACAAATAATCGGTTTCTTCCAGATTCTGGGGGAAGGTGAAGTTTAAAGGTTTGTTGTAAGGAATAGTATAAGTTTTGCTTCCTTATCATGTATGTTTGAAATTCACGTTCCGTCAGAAACTGTATACAAAAGAATATTTGTTGAGCGTTTTACATTATTGTTAATTTACGACGACCAGTTTAGTTATTTCAATTGCATAAAATGTGGTGAAACAAACGTCGATTTGAGATCTATTCTAAGTAAGGGTTGAATCGTCCTCGAAGATGTAAACAATAATATATGCTCACAGTAAAGAAGGATGTGCGACAACTGGGCGGGAAGAACTAAGGGGACGGAAACGGAGAGGTACATGGAGTTACAGAATATATTGACCGAATGAAAAACTTCACTATGGTGTGTATTACACCCTCAAGTGTGTAAGAGTGTTAATAAAAAACGAGTTTTATTTTTTGACTACCTGAATAAGGATATTTATTTACGTTGTTACGTTTCATTTTATTTATTTTTGTGCAAGCTACAAACACCATTAGCCACTGAAATCGCGGTAATGGAAACCCTGTCATCTTCGCACTTCCTAATATACAGGGATTTTCTTTGCGTCGAGTGTCATCATTTCAATGTTCCGTAAATTTTATATCATCCCACAAACCAGCACCGACTTCGCACGTGCGTTTTTGTTATATTGCTCTCTAATATTTACTTTACGAGGAGCACTTATATCGTCGGGTGCGCGCCGCGCCGGTTAAATGCTTGCCCGAAGCTAAACACGGCATGGCAGAGCGGCGGGGCTTGTGAAACCAAAACGCTTGTAAAATCTAAACTATTTGTCCAAATTGAAAGACAGTTTCTTCCTTTCTTATATGCATAAAACAAAGAACGCATTTAATTTGATGATTTATTTTACCTACTCCAATTACTCTCCTTAAGTTGAAGTATTTTAACACTTCTATTTTTAAAACCTTTTTTTTTTTTCGATAATTTAGGTTAACCTTTGTAGATAGACAAGTGCTGTCGCGGACGTTTTTGTAGAACTCTTTGAGATGAACAATATTGTGATTCATTGTGTCGCCTATCTCTAACCGTTTAAGCTGCGTGCGGAAAAATCTCTCTCCGACGATGGATTTTTTCCGACCTGATTGAGTAATATCGTCATTGCCTATTTTTTGTTTTTCCGAATGTAACAAAACATACACTAAAACTTTTTCTGAGAACGAAAAGAGGTTTCACATAAATGTTCAAAAGTTTTAAGAACATGTACAAATGTGCGCTGAATTGTTATTTTGGTCAGCGCAAATGCACGGTGCGAAGCTGCATCAGTCCATCATATTGTTGAAAAAGTTAATACATAAAAAAATGAAAATATTACGATCATTCCGAACGAAAAATACGACACAATATTAAGAAAAGGTTATGGTTCTATCACTTGCAACATTTGCATACTCAGCTCTAGGGCGCTAAAACCCCACTTTTTTTAGAAAAATAATTTCTGGTGGCTTTAGATATTCTATTTTCTTTGTTGAATCGAATATGAGTTGCAAATATTGTTTCAAATTCTGTCCTTAAAACAAAATAAAGTGCGTTTATTGATAGAATGAAAAACGGATCATTCGGTCCGCAGATATTTGAGCAACAATTTTCGTTTATTTTGAAGCGCAACTTGTATCTATTTCCGTAACTAAATTCAGTACATTTAAACCTCTGCCACACTGCACGCGGTCTGACGCAGCGGGCAGCTATCGCGCGGTCTGTCACGGCGGTCGGCGATATGGCTACGTCACACACAGCGCGATATCTGAGTGAGCGATCCAGTGTTGGGGGAGCTTTCCGCAGAGCATGTTCACAGTACTGTTTTGCACAGGTTACAGTATTTTGCCGATTTTTTCTTGGAAAATGATTAGTTCTGACGAGAAGCTGCTCTTGCTTCTTTTAGCACTACAGTGTACCAGAAAAAAGACGATATTGGGTGCACCTGAGAAAAGTCTGGGCAATGTGTTATAGGAAAACACTGGCCACCGTGTTAAAATACTTCCTTTTTCTTTTTATTTCTTCCGTTTTCGTTTTTTACATGTCAACACATTCCCATCCCCTACCTTCTATACCTACTAACTCAATACATTTATAATTTCTCTCCTCATGTGTTGTGGCATAACACCATGCCAAAGGCCACGCAAACATTGGGAGCCACTTAGCATAATCTGTATCTTACTGATACAATCGGGTTTCTTATAATGCTAGCGGGCTACCTATATTATTTCTGTCCGATTTGATCCGGTCCCGAATTTTTCGGAAATAAAGATTCAATTTAGTGAATTCCCAATTTGACAAACCCCGTTAATACCCGTTTTCAAGTTTCTCCGTCGTGTTGTTTTGGAGAACATATTTTACCATTATTGCTTGTTCAAAGTAATACGATATTTTTATCATTTTTTTTACATTTTCTTTACCTTTCTAGTAATAATTAAAACAAAGGTGTAGAATTAAAAAAAAATGGAAAATGAACCGCAGAAATGTAGTAATCTGGTTTTTATTGTTTATGAATTGAAGCTTAAGTTGTTTATTATGTTTGTCAGTTATGTTTGTCTAAACTGCCATATCAAGATTAGACAGTAAGATTTCGATATCTTTTTTGACCGATCGTTGTCCAAAGATGTGTTTTCAATTGTTTTAAACTGTAAAACGTCTTTCATTGGTACACCTTAAAGATGAAATCCTGAGCATTAACTTTATTGAAGACCATATGGCGCACGTATTTGGATAGCTATAAAATCAACTTTTGAAAAATAGTGCGCGCCCAAACCGTTCCCCGTAGTGCTTTACACGGGCTTTACACGGTTGTTCTCTCCGTTCCGCCGAGGGACGCGGCTTTCAACTGGTGTTTGCCTCGTTTACTCTAGATCACATATCGTTTGGTAATTCCTACATTCAATTTCAAGAACTTATTTATCCATTTTCAGATTGTTGTGAGGACAAGAGATGGATCATTAGTGGATAGGTTGTCTCCTTGGGCAGTGTATGTTGTACAACCTCCTGAAGAGAAAGGGTTTACTTATGAACAGAGAATGTACAACCCACCACCAGAAAAGGTACGTCTCTTAAGTATTTTCATTTTGGGTATTCAGATTTTGAATTATTTATATTCCCTTGACCAAATCATAAAGTTTTGAAAAGAAAAACATCTCCGAGCTTATCAGTCGCGGATCATCTTCTGCTAGTTTATTTTCAGTGTATGTTATTTGAAGCAGATTGGTTTGTTCATTGCATTTACGTATTATTTGAGACAGCGATTTTTAACAGTTTTTTGATGCAACTGACGCCGTTTCCACTTATGATATGCTGTATATCTAGACTTGGCATCTGTATTGGATGGTTAAATACAGAGATTATTTTTCGTTTTTAGGTATTCAAATTCTGGCAAAATTTCCAGTCATGGAAAATCTATTAATGTTGGTAACTTTCTAAATTATGCTTGCTTTATTATTGAAGTAAAAGGGTTCCATTTTGGACTAAATTTACGATTTGTTTATAAATTTTGAGCAGTATCCTATCACCTTACATTGGAATGATGATTTAGTATTTTCGTGAAGACCATTCTAAGTATGTTTGCCAGAGCGTAAAATTAACTATCCGAATATTCCTCAATTTTCGTAGAGCCCGTACATGAAACCTATAATTTTTTAAAATAATTTCTGATGTACATCGAGTAGTATGTTACATGACTAATCTTTGCTCAAAGGGCTCATAGTTTAATTTATATTGTATGACCTGTGTATCATGTAATATTGATGTTGCATGGGGTCTGAAGAATTACGTACGTACACTCATGATGCTTTTTAGAGGATATGAATAATTGTCCCTTGGGTATTAATAATTATACTGCTCGCTCTTATACTTGCTGTTATATTCTGAAAGTGATTATAAAACTAGTTTCTGTTATGATATAAGGTAGTTTCTAAATTATATGCGCTCCCAAAGTTGCTTTTAATTCCCTTCTGCACCATGTGAATTTTAACTAGTGTTCTTACCTTTTACTTTTGATGCTAGCATCTTCCGCTGAATGTTTTAATGAAGATGAACTGACAAGCGAACCTTTCCATTTTTTCTCCATAACTACTTCTTTCATCTTTTTTCCAGCTGTCACACATTTGTGAATTACATGAAGTCTTGTATTTAAGAATATAAATAACTTCAATATACTTAAACAGTATTTTTTGTATTACTAACATAACGTAACATTTGACCATATTAGTGTAACAATATTTAATACCTATTGCAAGTAGTGAAGCACAGGTACTCTTTAATTCACGCCTTTCTTTTTCATTTAGGTTCACCGCTTTAGGTATAAGAGGCCTAAGAAACCATTGAGCCTAAGGATTTACGAATGTCACGTGGGAATCGCTACGTCCGAATCTAGAGTTGGAACATACAAGGAGTTCGCTCAAAATATAATACCTCGCATTAAAAAACTAGGTACGAAATAATTTAATGTTCGTTTAATGTTTAATGCATTTCTAGTGCACTTACGATGGAAAACATCGCTTTACGAAGAACCGTCATTATATGATATCAAAGGATGATTTATGACATGACAAAATCCAATAAAGGTTTGGGATGTCTAAATGTAAACTTGATCAATTCAACTTATACTTTTAAATTCGGAGTAAATGTATTCGAAAATAATTAAGAAAGTTTTAGAAATCATATTAATTTATATATTTGGCAGTATTTCTTAAATTTCAAGATTTTTTCCAACTGTCTTGCTCTGTGTACAGAAAAGAATCGTTATTCATAGGTTATTAGTGCTTGTGAAACTATTTCATATAGTCTTAAGTATTCTTTTGGAACACTGATTATGACTGTTTCAGATTTCGGTATGTTTAATTATTCGCGCCGGTTTATTCAGTGATTAGTCCAAATTGTAGAGAGCCTACTGTATCCCACTAATTTTTATAATTGTTGACATCTATTATTTAAAATAAAGGTTTCAAAGGGGGGTTGCTGTAGCATTTTAATATTGTACCACTTCATCTCTTCGAATACGTTCCAAGTTCGAAACCAAGGGCTATTGAGATAGAAAAGGTGACAGAAAATAGAAAGGAAGGTTTCGGGTTATGGGGATATCCCATTTGTTTCGACCTTATTAATTTAGCATTTGACGTGGTTGATAAAACTACAGTAACCATTCGATAAATCTGGCTACATTGTTTTTTCTTAGTTTCTTCCAAATTTAAAGTTACGAATGTATTAATCAGGTTGTGGGCATATTTACTCAATTACCGGGAGCAGTTTTTCGTAGGAACTATTGTTTTTTATCTGGTAGTTTGTCAAGAAAAGCCTAACCTTGTAAATTTTGATTTAATTGACTTTCATTTCCGGTATTTTTGAATTTCCGATTTTGGATTTGTGTATAATTTTTTGCTGATAAATAAATTATGAATCAAAACTAATTTCGGACCTTTCGGTGATGTATGGTTGAGGGAATCCCTTTGTTGTATAGCACGAATGACTGGTTATAATTCTCGCTAAATTTTGAGGGGTTGCATATTACTTAAAATGTAAGAGAAACCAAAGAAAGAAAAGCTAATGAAATTGTTTTAGTGCAAAAATGCGTTTATCGGACACTCTCTCTTGCGCATATCCACTCATATGTATGAACAAATGTATCCTTTTACGAAAGTTTTGTTTTCGATTACCGGATGACTGAAGAGCAGATTTCCGCGCGTGAACATTTCGAAGGCTTTAGCAATCCACTTCTGTTATACGAGCTGCTGGAAAACTACATAGTATCTACTCTTCCTTTCTATCATTTTCTTTCAAACTCAATATTTCCTCTTCCTTTGAAGCTGTATCACCGATATTTTTATCCCTTAAGGAGTGTTCTCAAATACTTTATCTACCGTAAATAGTAAGGTCTCCATCCTTTCGGAGAGACACGCGGGAGTTCATGGAGATGTTATGGTTAAAATGCTGTAGCGTACGCCTTACCTGAAGGGTTGTATGGGGACACAGCCTCTAAATGTTGACTATAAATAGAAAATGTTGACTATAATATAGGCTACTTTGAAATTTGGTTTAATTCGATGCTGTTATGAAAAAATGTCGGAACAATATTTATTATCGACGTTATAAAACACTGGTTTACGAGTTGCGAACTTAAACTCTTATTGAGGACAGAAATAGATATTTATGACACATTACCCGTTGTATACAGTAAGAGTCAGTAAAAATGAACACATCAGGTTTAACGTTCACTACTAAATGTAGCGAAATGCTGTTTTCACTACAATAAGTTGCTACATGGGTCTAATCATCTAACGTATTAAAACGATTAGTAGTTTTTATAACTACAGAGATTGAAATTTATTGATTTTTTAAATGGAACTATTTTTTTCACAATTAATTCAAAGCCCATGAAAAGACGAACATGTCTATGACATTCATATTTATAATGGTGGCGAAATTGGTTCACCTGTCCTTTGTCGAAAAATGTGGCCAGATAGAAACGTAGTTACTCATATTATAAGTATGAGCCTTCTGCGGTCCTTGAGAACGAGGGATTTAAAATTTACTGAAACAGGTCAATTGTATCAGGTCGAACTATAAATGTCAACCGTCCCGATATTGTAATCATAGACAAAATGCGTAAGGTAACTAAGGTACTAGACATGGCTGTACCTCTAAATAACTACTTGCCGAAAACCTACGCAGAGAAAGAACAAATGTGTTGCCTTAGCGGAAGATCATAAAGCAATGTGGCACCAGGAGAAAGGTTCCATCCACCCACTTGTCTTATCAGCGACCGGTGTAGTACCATGACGTCTCGTGAAACAGTTAGGAAAACTCAATACATTACATCAACTTGAAGCTACATAAAGAGCCGTAATTCTCGATACACGCCATATTGTCAGAAGATTTTAATTACAATAACATATTAGGCTTGGTTGAATAAATCCGGACCTAGCAAAAGCTGAGAAAATGCAATAATGTAGTCAGGTCCTTCAATAACCTGCCCACGGAGGGTACAGATAGGAAACGAGTGGCACACGAGGCCGCCAGGTGGAGAGGTGACCTGAACCTTGGTTTAGCCTGCTAAAGAGTCTGCCTCTGGTAACTAGTGTTAATAACGCAGACGACAGTTTTGCCGATTGGCGATTGGATGGGTCCCTGCTGCATTCATCGACGGCTCCTTATCGCAGTATCGCAGTAACATCCTTCTTTAGTACATACCTGACAAAGAACTTCATATCAAGAGTGAAAGCATGCCAAGTTGATGTTCCATGCTTTGAAGTAGTACTATATATTGTATTTGTAAATGGGAAATGTAGCGTGCGATTTACATGGAGCGATAGGAATTAGGAGTTGGTGGAAGGTAGGTGATATGGTGGAAGACTATTGTTAATAGGTGGTCCGGTTAGCTGGGTTCACCAAGAACTTGGCTCTAGGGGAAGGGTTAGTAGAAGTAGTTCGTAATAGTCCGAGTTATTGATTCTAGGAGGAGCTGGATAGAGGAAGGAAGGTTTGCTTTTCAGTAGTCACAGCTATATGAACTGGGACATTAATGTGAAAAACTACAAATTTTCTGGCCCTATCAGGAATCGAACCCGGGATATCTCGGTGATGAGCGACAACACTACCTTCTGAGCCACGGGTGGTGCCAGAGTAGTACTAGAGCGCATAACTTGTCGGAAACTGGTCGTCTTAGAGACGAAAGTAAGAGAGATCCAGTCCCGCCAACATCTCCGCACACCAGAAAGAGATGGACTGAAGAGGAGTTAAGAGATGATTTGGTGTTTCTATTATGCAAATGCGGAAGGAGTAGGGCCAAAAGGATTACGTAGCTTATGCTACAGTGCAGAGAATGCATGGAATGATGTAAATAGTGTATCTTGTGAGGCGAGGTCATGGAACCCTTTAGTTGATGACTTGAGTGGAGTAAATTGTCATTATGACACTACTGACATATCAGGAAGAGAGAATAGTTCAGAGCATCCGCAGCAGCACTATCAGACAGCGTGTGAATTTTGCGTGTGAGGCTACACAAAGCAATTGCGTCTACTAAGATTATTTCAATGGTATCGAGACATCATCTCCGGAAGATATACGAAGACAAACGTTAAGAGACTGTTATTAGTGAAATAAACGCAATTTTAAGTGAAGATTTCTTTGATGAAGCTGAATAATGCTTCACATATATTAACCACATTTATATGCATCTGCTACTGTAGTATTAGATAAAATTATTGGAGAACGGAAGACACAAGAGACAATAAAAAATCAATGAAGGGCAATCCGCCATGGGGTGGAGGCATTGAAAAGAGAAACAATGAAAACCGCCCTTTTTATAAAACCAAGAAACCATATTAAACACGAACGTGATACCGTAGGCAAATTAAAGTATGCGGAAGAAATACACCGCATTATTGACAATTGACGATGCTATCTATAGAGAACCTGAAACAAACAATACAAGCATGTGCACAAGGAGTAAAGCGACATAAAAACGAATGTTTTATTCGCATAATAGTGCGTTCGAAAAGTACCAAAATAAATTCTATCAAATCAGTTTTGAAACTCCGCCTTTGGAAGAAATTGAAACATTGAATAAATTGGTCTACAACTGAGGTGCATTATGATAAAAATGCAGAATGGATCACTTCAGAGCAACTGTATTCTTGAGATACCCCAAAGTGTTCTGAGAGTATTGGTAGTATTCATAAGGAAGAGACATACTGCTATGAAGTCGTACTGAAAAACGTCAGTGTTGGATAGACTTCAAAACTATAGGATAAAAATTGTTTAATAATATAGGAATGTCATGAGATAAAAAATCTCATGACATTCCTATATTATTAAAGCAATTATTTTCTTGCTTGGTAAGCCAGGAAGCATGTCTCTGTGGTTTACGTGTGCTATAAGTTGGTTACTACCAAAAGGAGAGGCTTGACTGGCAAAGAACTTTATGCCAATTAGATACCTTTCACTGATGCAGGGCTGTTTTAGCAGATCGAATATATTGCCACCTGCAGGAACGCGAACTCACCCACTGGACAAAAGGGGTGCCGAGAAGTCCTTTACGGCTGTTAGGAGAAATTGATTTCAAACAAGGCTTCTCTGGGTGACGCTAAAAAGACGAAAAACCTGAAAATTACATGAATTGATTATAAAAACGCGTTCGATGGTATAACTCATGATTGGATATTGGGTGCTCTAGGAATGTATCAAATCCACCCGTTGTGTGAAATGAATATGGATATTTGGTGCACTATGTTGTGTTAGAATAACCAGGAGGAAATAATGCAATCCAGGCGGATATATATCAAACGTGTCATCTTTCAGGGTGACTCCTTATTACCTGTTATTTTGCATCAGCACAGTATCACTTTCAAGAATACTCTTAGACTCAAACATGGGATACAAACTTTGTGAGGAAGAAAAAGCTCTGAGCTATTTACTGTACATGGACGATTAAAAGCTTTACGTGAGAAATTAAAAAAGCTGATTTAGATGCTATCCATGGTCAGCACTTTTAGTAAAAACATTTGCATGGAATTCGACCTAGGGAAATGTGCCAAAATTACTATCACTGGAGGTAAAACGTCACAGAAAGAGCTTAAAAGTCTGGATCCAAATGTCATTAAATACTTATAGCAGGGACAAACACAAGTACTTAGGGATAGATGTTTCCCAGGGAAATATGGAGATATTCAGAAATCGCAAGAAGATGAAAAAGAAAACGAAAAGATGATGGAAGTATTTTTTCAATGGGATTAGGAAATGATTCCTTTAATTATTTTATCGTAAATTAACAAATTTCCTTGGTCCGAACAGACAGTATTATGCTTTCACGGATTTTGCCACGCTGAAAAAATTCACGGAGTACTCTCTGTGTCGTAGGTGGCGTGGAAAGGAGAACGATTATTGAATAATTTTAATATAAATTTCACACCATAACCAACACTTACCACATTCACGGGATGCAAATTACGTGACAGAACGAAACATTGCCATCTACGTCACATTGTAAAACTGATTGTTTGTGTGAATTAAAATGTTCTAATTTGCATATAGTTGACAAAAATTTCTTTACTATTCCTTTTACTTTGTTGTTCCTTTTAAGCTTATTTCGTTTTGAAATCGTTTATTTGGAAACGTAATATAATCATAATCATCAAATATATTACATATACACTTTCGAAAAATTAATAATTAATTGCAAAACAAAGTCTTTTTGATATTTACAATACAATTAGTGTAGGTTTGAGGAATGTAATCCGTATGCGTGTTCTCGCACTAGTGTGCGTTGTTGGGGTCTCACAGTATTAATCGTTTTTTAAACCGCGATAATGATGCTTTGGAGGGAAAAAACACATAAGAACCTTCCTTGTGGCACTTTTATAATGTACAAAATTCGAACTATAGTTGCGATAAAACGAATCGCTGAAGATATATTTTCGAAAAACTTTTTCGTGACCTTTGACTTGAATAAATTTTTTAGCACAAGCTGGATTGAAGGGAACTTTTGATGTTTCATTTGATATGATGACTTGAAGATGTATATCAAATTTCATCTCTGCGAATTTTTTTTTTGTGGAATGTCTATTTTTTTCTGGACTATAGATCATTAGTTTACAACTTGACAAAACGTCCAGGGAGGCTAAAAGATTGGGATGTGGAAGAAATTGTATTGAGAGATACATCTTACGCAAGATTCTTTAAGAAAGTACCAGGATTGTTCCTTAGAATGCTGGTTGCAACCTGGAGGAGAGGAGCATACCGAACTCTTAACAATGTTGTTCGAGAATGAGAAATGAATAATAATAACAATATAGACTTATCGGTTAACAGCAAAGTAAATTGTAAAAGATTGTTACAAGAGTTTGTCAAGGACCTTTATTATAAATGTTGTTTATTTGCTTGCACACTTATCGCATTATGACAAGTGACATCTCTCGCTCTGTTAACGGACTTTAGGGGTCAAGATTTAGAATGTCGGCTTCACCATGAGTCCAATCTATTTCTGCTTGAGAGTTTATTCTTCGTCCAGTTTTGGCACATATGATGCTTTTTTGGTTGGGCTGACGTTTGATCGTCTAGATGCTTATGACAGATGAGCGTCGATTGGGAGGTGTCGAATTGTGATGATGACTCGCTTACTAGGATCCTGTAACACTAGGTCTCTTATTGCCCACCACTTGAGGCCGAGAGTGACCGAGGTCGCTAAATAACATTGTGTATAGGAGAGTCTATAACGCTGAGACAGTGGTGACTGACGGAGACCGAGCTCCACTAGTGCTTGGTCATTCCAGGATCATTTATATGTAAGTAATGTTAATTGACGACCTCGGTCACACGTTGTCACTTGTGACGTATTGTAATAGGGCGCTTAGTGAAACCAGTCTCACTTGGTTCTTTTGGAAGAGTTGGAGAATAATTTGAAGTAATATTTCAGCGTATATTAACTGATTTTTGTCTTAAAAACGACCCTATAAAAGTACTCAAAATATTATTTTGAAATACTTTGATTTCCGCGTTCAATTTATTAGTTGTCTTCTTAAAATCCTACTTCTTGCTTTGGCTTACTACCTATTATTTATTTGTAACATTATTTTCCTGCTACACTCAAATGTGTTCTACTTTACTCTATTCACCCAAATTATGATTTTCTACGGATTCTAATTTTTGGAATGCAGTTGTGTTAATTTGTAATAATTTTTATTCACTGTTTCTTGCTCTTCCTATTTATATCATAGACCTCTTCTACTCACGTCCTTGCGTATTCTGAATTTTACTAACTCTCATATATAGACATAGTGCACTGCTGCCTTGACAAGAAGAGTCTCCGGCAGTAGCGTACCTAGGCGGCGACCTGGGTACGCTCCTGGTACCCCATCTTGCAAGGGACCTCTCAATTAAGTGACCAAATACAAATTAAACGCTTAAGTTTTACTATAATATACTCTTTAAAAAATTAAATCGTAAAATTAATGAAAATCAATTTCAGTTTTTCTGCACCCAAGCATATATATGTACGTACGTACACATGAAGCCGTGCAAACTTTTGTGAACTGCTTACAAGGTACAATATGGGGGTTTCCCAAAAGACTCCCACCTTTTGCCTTGCTAGTTGTAGGTACGCAACTGGTCTCCCGAGGTGACAAATATGACGGAATATTCATTTACATGAACTAATTCTTAACAATATGAAATTTAGAGTCCGGGTTAAGCGGGCTAAGTGCTACGTCACTCAGTGCTAAATTTGCATCTCAATATTCTCTCTCATTCTTAGGTTATATCTTTCTATTAAACTCTTAAAATGTATTTTGAGTTTTGTACTTCTAAAATTTTCGGACATATCCATGTCACGAACGTCGGTCTCTCCTTGTGAGTCAAATCATTTAACAGAAGTTGATTGTCTCGATCGCATGGGACAAAGCTCTCCTTTTACTTCTGTGTATTGAAAAGAATGAAGTTTTCGGTAGAAAAATTCATCTTTCGGTTCTTTGTCAGAGGCGATAAAATTTATGTTGCATTGAGGAAAGCAGTTCTCATGTCTTATACTTCCAAAAACTATGTTGCAAAAAACACCTTTGCAATCACATACTTTGTTTAATACCTACGGTGTTGATCATAAATTTTCAGGGAAGTTAAAATCAGACCATTGGAGTACAAGAAATATTTCCTCACCATTTCATGTGTGATTTGTTCCAAATGTGAACTCTTCTTAGGCTTTAAACTGTTTATTATATCTTCTATCCCATTAAAGTGCAGTTGTGTCATCACGGAACAATTTATTTAGAGACATCTGTCCCAAACTTCGCCAGTTCGTACACGCATTCTCTTCTCGAGATGTCACAGTACACCGCAAAGTTCCCTTTCTGTACTTATCTTTGGCTATCAGAGATAAGATGCCCCAGCAACTCTTCTAGAGACATTCCTCCAAATTCTCACCCCAGTATTTTACTTTGCATTTTTAATCGCAACTTGTGAGCTATCTTATACGCATGCTGAGATTCCTCAAGACATTCTCTTGTCGTTTGAGACGTCTGTAATTTCGTTGTGCCTTCTATTTTGCTTTCTTTTTCAATGTTATTTCCGCTGTTCCCACTTTTTAGCCGTGAATCCATGACGTACTCGTAGAAGTGCAAGAAGTTAATTTTCAATGTTATCACGTAGATTGCATGTGTTCACGTTAATGCCATGCAATGTCGCCCTCCGCTGTGACACCACGTGAGAAAACTTTCCAATCCCTTATGTTAATGATATTTCGATTTTCCCCTACCTCGTCATCGTCATCTTGACCCCGTTAATATATTTCCATTTATGCTCACTTTGGATTGCGTTGTCTAGTATCCATTCCCTGATTTCACAAAAATGCATATTGTTGCTTAACGTGTAATCAATCAGCGAGCTCTTGTTCCCACTTTGGAATTTTCGGCCTAGTTAATATTCGCGCTTATCTCCCCATGATACCTTCATGCGGGCATTGCTGTTTAAGCAATGATGTCTTTTGTTACATGTTGGAGCAATATTTTCGCAAGATTCGTAATATCATTCTCAATCTTCCGTCCGAAGTTACAATATAAGTTTATTAAAAGAAAGTCTGTTTACGTACTAGTTCTTCTTGGTCTTTAGTTTGTCTGGCTATTATGCTAGTCATACTCGTTATGCATTTCTTAACCTCATCTTCTGTCTCTGCTGCTTGATTCCACGCAAGGAGGTCTCAATATGCTCACCTAGAACGTCTAGGTGATGTCCCAGCAACACCTTTTCAATTTAGCATTTAATATATTCTCCTAACCTACTCGTAGCCCAGTTCCTTAATTTTACTCCTATTTTCTTCCTCTAATGTTTCAACTCTTTCTCACTCATATTCCATCACCATCTTTCCTACTGTCTCTTGTATTCGTTGCACATCCCCTGTAGATATTCTCTTTAATTTGTCCTCTCCTAACGCAGGACTTGTCAATGGCTTACGTGAAACGGTCTTTTTTATTATTCTTGTCCCATGAGGGCTGAAATTCACTTCCTGTCCACTAACTTTCCGCACAACAGTATTATCTAATGAATCTAAGCGTGAATGCGCCATTCTTTTGCTCTATTCTCGTGTTCCCAAGGCGTGGTTCGTATAAATGTTGTTCAGTTGAAGATATTGCTTTACGACCACATGAAGGTAGTCTTAAGTCGCAAAATACCCAATAACATCGACTGTGATGTCTAAGTGTTTTCTCTTTTTTTAAAGATTTTTTGTCTTAACGGTATTTTTTTCAAACGTCCTTCGAATAAATTGGTTTTAGTCTAAAATACTATATCCAACACACTATGATATGGTTCATGGATAAATTTTCTTTTCTGTGATAATAAATTTGACTGTTATGATTCCCATATTTCACAGTAATATATTAATTCTAAGCCACTGCATCTAGTGAGCAATACCATGAGGTGCAATAGAACACGATCACCATTACCTTTTCGTGATGTTTCTGGCAAATTCGTCTGATAGAGTCCTCATTATGAATCTCGAAATGACGTAAATATTATACCAAGTGCCTTCGTACGTGATACATCTTTCTTCCAAAATTAATGAAGTCTCATTAACTTCAGTTAACGCCATAACAAAATCGTAAACAATAACACGTAAAAATATAAATAAACTTGAAAAATTAACTACGTCGCATTCACCAAGTGTCGAAATACTGCCAAATTTCGCTCATTCACTTTTCTAAACTTCCTCTTCCTTGTAATGTATAATTCTGAGCACAAATCAGCTAATTATCGGATTTTGAGACCAAAGAAGATGGAGTGATAAAAACGCATGTATTGACTTGTTAGCAACCAAATAGACTTTTTGTCAGTGTAATTTTTTATCCGTCTGTTAAACAGTTGCCATTATACGGCTTACATTCTGTTTACAAATAGTTCATATTCCATTTTGAGCCTTGTCACTTCTGGGCAACTCCTCTCTACGACATGTCTATGGTGATAGCTGCTGTCCTTTTACTTGCAATAACTCTACACAGAAACCTATTGCTCTCTTCCCTTCCGCTTCATGCTCTTTTCTATTACTGCTCTCTACGACCATACACATGTCGTCTGCGTATGCTACCACATAAATGTTCTTTTGTATTAAGCTCTGTAGGACATCGTTGATGTACATGTTCTTTAAGAGCGGTGAACTGCATGATGCCTGAGGACATTCTCAGGTGGTCTCCTTTACAATCTCTTCCCCTCCGATCCGTAGCATCATGTGTCTTTCCGCAAGAATGACTGACAAGTTCATAAGATTGATTTCTTCTACTATGTGTATGACATCTGCCCACCTCGCCTTTTGCATCCAAGAAAAATTCCACGGCGTACTAAGTCTTTCTTTCTTCTATTTCCCCCAGCTAGTCATCACACGCGTCCTTTGCTTCCAACCCAACCCTGAAACCATACTGATGTTTACATAATATTTTATTCTGTTCCACGTATTCCTCTATCTTATCTCCCATCCATTGATCCAGAACCTATGTGAAGGTTGGTAGGAAGCGGTTGTCTTTGAATCTCTTCCCTCTTTCCGGAAATACACGTAGCAACCCTATTTTCCACTCTTTGGGAAAAATTTCTTCTTCAATAACTGTGTTGTATAATCCTAGCAGACAGTCCTCATATGTATCATAGGTTGCTTTCACCATGTCATGACTTATCCCATCATAACCAGGTGCTTTCCTTCACATTCCGCAATTCCTCCTTTTCCAGCTGCAGGTTTCCTCTCCGCTTAGTTAGTTGACTGTCGGTTAGCATTGTCTCATTTGGTAGTAGTTAATTCAAAGTTCCCACCCCAACTCCAATTTTCTGTCCCTCCTCCTCCTTGCTGACGCTATTCCATAACGTTTTTACCTTCGTTTTCCCACCTGCCAGCATGTAGGGCTTATCTCCGTTGAATTTCTCACTATCGTATCCTTTTGCTGTACGTACCATTTTTCTCTTTCAACAGTGTGTCTGTCCCTATCACAAACATTGTTGTGGTCATTCTTCACCCAGTTTCCTAATTCCCACAGCTGTACTTCTTGCCGGGTGAACCCCTTCGTTAGTGTATAGTTCATTAAGGACAATTTTCCGTTCTTGTCGACGTTTACTACCACGTATTGTTCTCAATCACAATCTCATTCTCAGCAAGGAACTTTTCAAACTTCTTCCCTCCGTAAGTTGTAATACTATATCCCTATATTTGCGTTCCGGCATTGCTGTCTGTGCTTATAAGCCTATTTTTTCCTGGGGTGTCTCGCAGATATGTCCTGTATTCATCTGAGCTCTAGTCCTAATTTTCTTCCAAAGTTGCAATATATGTTGACTACTATCAATTATATCCTTCCTTTCTTGACCAGCTTCGTCTGGATGTCGTCAAAACACTCCCCCGCTCTCGCCATTTTTAAATGCGTGAAGAATTCTCGCGACCCTGTTACTGCTTTCTGCAAACACACAGAAATCTCTTAAATTGCAGGGAACCTCACCGCCAGGTAACAGATTCTTTATGTTAAATGGAAATGGGAGGCGGGACCGAGATTCGAACTCGTGACCATGAGCACGAGTTCTTAGCACATACGTTAAGATTGATTTTGCGTTTTTTAAGTTCTTCCTTCAGTTTATCTTCAATGTCATAAATCCTTTATTGCCCCTTCTTTTCCACAACCTACCCTCTCCGACGCACCCTGTCCCTCTGCTCCGATGGTCTAGCAACTTCTGCATATGTTCTTGTTACCTCACGTACTTGTATAAACTGTCCAAGTCTCGTCTCTTCTTTTCTCTCTTTGATTTCCCCAAGCTTACCAATTTAATCCCTTGTTCCGATTTTCTGATGTTCATTGCGACCTTCATTTGCCTCATTTGGGTATTTTCTGCCGCAAACAACACTTCCACATCTCTTTTCATCTGCCCTTCCTATCTTGTGTCATTTCTTCCTTTTCTCTTCTCCATCGTGCCTACCGCTTCTCTATTCGCTCCTATATTATATTGAATCTCTCATCTATTATATTAACCTAACGCTCCTTCGGATCCGGTATTATATCCTTGCTTCCTCCCTCCTTTTTTCCCATCACTTTTTGTTCTATTTGTCTGAGTCCTACCTGAAATACTTGTTAGCTCGTCTATAAATCCACCTGACTGCCCTAAAATGACACTTTCTAATTCAGTTTTTCTTATTGAACATTTCCTCAAATCCTAATTGCAACCTGTTGTCCATATTATTCTTTTATCACGTGCCTTGTCCCTCACTTTCTTAATACCTTCTTCCTGATAATGCGGAACATCCCGTATCCTTTTCACGCACTCCCTGATTTGTAGAATCACTCCTTTTGCCATCTTCTTCAATTCACCATCTGATAAATATTTTATAACAATCTTGTACTGTTTTTGAAAACTATTGACCCTGTTTCTCCTCGATTTTGGTTGACTATCGTCACCTCCGCCATCACTGGCTTCAGATGGCCCCCTCAACATCTTTCCTGGCTTCTATTCCGAAGCACTCATCTAAAAATAACACACGTCGACTGTGATTTTTCGGACTGTGTAGTATTTATAATTACTTTTAGTTGTTTGCCATGTACTTTTCGTTACTCGTGGTCAACTGGTTCCCTTATTATTAACTATCAAAATTGTCTTCAATTCTGAATCCTAGGTTCCCGTAAAGGTCTTAATCTTATTTTCGCCTCTCGAATATCTTTTTTCCCAAGTTTTTTAAACTTCTGGTTTGAAAACCTGATTAGAAAATAACATAATTTAAACAAAAAAGACGTACGTAAACAAAACAAGACTGGCCAATATTATCTGCAAAACTGGTTCAGTATTCATCAAATGTTCTTGCCTGTTGCATTGTTTCTTATTTCTTTATATTAACTGGTTGTTTTAAATTTTATTGAATTACACAATAACAAAAAGTAAACAACTGACGAAGATGAAGTTAAACAATGTTATAAACATATCTCAGACACCTCAAGGTTCGTTGTCTCCCAAATTTTGGACGGCTTCTCTTCAGACCTCCCTCTTTCCTCGAAATTGCGGCACATATATGTTTTGTCACTTTCCTCCTTTTGTAAGAACGTCTTGCGCGTAGAATCGTACAAACACATCTAGCCCAGGTCGAAACAAATGACGCTTATCAGTGTACTTTTTATCAGTGTTCTGTTTATTTTAAAAAAGTTAAAAAAATTCCTCGATAAAACTGTATTATTGTTTGTGATTTTAGATCAAGAATCATTGTGAATGCCAGTATTTGGCGGCTGTTATATTTTAAATAGATATATTTGCAATCACCAAGTCTTATTAACTGGATTTTGGTCCCATTCACATGCCTGTAGCATGGGATAGATGATCGGAGCCGCTTAGTTTTCTAATGAACTTCATCTCTCCCACTGCCGGCGGGCTTCGCAGTTCTTGAACAATACGCCTAGCTCTGAATCTAACTTCTTAAAACTTATAGTGAATTAACATTCATTTTTGTACGGATCTGAGTCTACAAGTGTATGTGTCTGCTTCAGTAATTTCATTAGTCTGTGTTTCACCTTCTTATTTTAGATTTGAATGGATTTGTGTACCAATCTATTGTTACCTTTTCTCACAAGATTTTGCTAGTTCTGAAAAAGGGATATCTTGGTTCCAGCTCTTATTCAGCCTTAGTGTCGCGTCTCGTTTACAGCTCTCGCTTTTTGCTCTTCTAAACTTCCTGTCGTACCAATGTCATCACAATTCAATTGAAGAGTTGTTAATCTATAGAAGAACCGCACACTCACATACTATACTCTTCATCCCTGTTATTAGAAAGATTCCTATTTTAAACTGCTGCATATATCTGGCGTAACAGATTTTGGGTTAGTTTTCTTCCATACCGCTACAGATGGTGGTATTTGGCTGTGATATCTCTTTGCCTCAGGTAGTACTACTCGGGTTTTTGATATACGATAAATCATACAGTATCCGGTGGGGATGAGTTTGGGAACAAAAATGACATACTTTTAGAACAGCATGTCACACTCCCTTCCACTTTCACTCCCCAGTCAGTTATCTCTGAAACGTCTTAATTCTTGCGCTCGACGCCCCGTTGCGCTGTCGGCGTAAGACAACTTATGAATTTGTAGTTATATAGCACTAATCTCGACTTCGGAAGTGGCGCACCATGAGAGGCAGAAGTTGACGGCATTGATTCGAAGTTATAAAACTGTTCAACAGATTCTTCGGTGCTACTCTCATACTCTAACCCACCAGGCCGTGTTTTACTATAAATCCACTAATAAGGGAATTACGTTTACAGAGATGCGAGTTATCAAGGGGTAGAAGAAGGCAGAAACCTTACCAAAATAGAGGAAAAAATTTATGTATGACATAGGGAGGCACACTAGGTTATATAGGATGGAGAATACGGACTACTTTGATGAATTTAAACTTAATTTGCTGCGTTTGGGGCACGTATGCACGGAAGAGACGAGGATAGAGAGGATGGGATAAGGAATTAATAGAATTGAAACAAATAAGAGCGGTAACCGGACGCCAGCGACAGAAAAGAGAAGCTAAGGGTCGTATAATAACAAGGACGAAAATTTATGTAGACAAGCATTGTGAAAATACAAAAAACGAATAAGAGAAAATGAAAGGAGACATTGAGAGGAATTTTTAACGCAGAGCTAGCTTGGAGAGTGATCTATGGGGAGTCCTGTTTGTGAATAAATGAAAAATTGATGTGGATTTCATTAAAAGGACAAGAAATGAGAGCAATGAACTAGGAGGACACGGGAAAGACACTACTCGATAATATCATGTCTCTGTATAATGAAATTAAACGATGGAAAAATGAACTGGATAATTTTCTACATGACTGATGAAGGAAACTGCTTTTTCCAATTTGTGATTGAGTTTTATTTGCTTATTTTCTATTTTTCATTAACTAAGACTTTTTAATTTATGTATATATTTGTGGTTATATTCTACGTGTGATTATTTAGAACCTGAATAATATGGATTGAGACGGAAAATCGACGAAAGAGCATATGCATACTCTGATGCACATAATGAAGGAGAAAGGAAAAAGTAGGGATGTCAATATTCAATGATATTGAAGGTTCTTACCGATAATACGAAAACTATTAGAATTGGGAGTGAATGGATTTACGTACAATGACATTTTAGATTATCTTACGGTTAGATACCTGGAAATTAGCGTGAAAATAATGATGCGGAAGAATGATAAAGGATATCCACAGAGATCCCACTGTGGAACATATTTCTGGAACATTATGATAAATTACGCTCTACGTGACATAGAGAGATTGGGATACACGGTTGTGGCGTTCGCCGAAGTGTTGAGTTTTGTGAAATGATGTTTCCATCGAAAAGATCAGGTTGAGCGAAATTAAATTTGCCCGAAACGTACTTATAAAACTGACACGGAGTTGACCCTTGTGATTGAACAGAACTGTGATCAGTGAAAATGCTGGATATGACGTAGATGCGGCGCTGTGATCGATTTGTCAAATTGTGAGATATAGCGTTTTCAATGTTTTGTAGCTCTTCGAGTGTGAGGAGTATTTGAGTACACCCGACCCTTTAATTTGCCCCACAGGTCAAAACGACGGGGAGATATATCAGGCTGTCGAGGTGGCCATAATATTTTATTACCTCTGCCGACTGTCCTCTCCTCACCGAACGCCTCATGCACCCGTGACTAGGTTCTCAAGGCGGTGTGTGCTGTTGCTCAGTCTTGCTGAAAATATCCGTACAACCGTTTAGCTGCTGAGTCGATCCACAAATGGATGATGAGATACTAGACGTAATAGTCAGCATTAACTGTTTGGGCATCAAACACCATTCTTAGAACTATGCAACTTCTGTTCAGTGTACTGATGGGGATTGACTGAAGCATAACGATGCAGGTTCTGTGAGTTCTCATACCCTGACAGACTAAACCAGTCCTCATCTAAAACCATGAGAAACAGTATTCAAAAGTCCTGCTTCCATTTGACTCAGAAACCAGTGACAGAACACAACACGAAAGTTTGTCTGGAGGTACTAACTCGTGCAAAGCAGTAAACTTGCAAGGATAAAGATGCAGGTCCTTATGGTAATATTCCGATATTACAATCTCTTACTTCCCACTTGAACAGATAGCCGGCTTTGAGGTTTCGTCGGACTTTTTCCAGGCTTTGCTCTATTTGAGCAACTGTTTTCGGATAGTAACTGTTTTATGGTACAGAGCCCCTTTCACACCATTCTGTCCCAACGTTTTGCATTGCAGACTTTGCTGGAGGTTTTCTCAAAACGCTTAATTCTTAAACTCTTGCGCAAACAGTTCCGCACACGTTTTACACGAGTTATGCTTCGCAGAACACTCGACAATGAACGCACAATATTTTATCGTGAGAACTGTTTTGTGTTGCATTCAACTCGTCACATAACACGTCTGCACCTCTCACTCTCACAAACGAAATGACGCAAAGAACTCGGGACAAGCATGAGCAAACATATGACAGCTACCGGTTGATGTATGAACGTCACCAGTGGGCATTTCCATCATTTTCTGTAAAGGACATTCTTCATTTGTAGATTTTTTAAAATGGGAAATGTAGCGTGCTATTGAAGCTTATCTACGTGGAGCGGTAGGAGGTAGGAGTTGGAAGGTAGGATATTGTTAGTAGGTGGGCCGTTTAGCTGTGTTTGGTCCACGTGGAGGAGATAGTACAAGTGGTTAGTTATAGAGTTGTTGATACTAGCGCGAGGTTGGGTAGAGGGAGGAGGGTTCACTTCTCAGTAGTCACAGCTACATGAACTAGGTCATTCATATGAAAACCCACCGGGAATTGATCCCGGGATGACTTGGTAACAAATGGCTTGAATGGCAAGAACGCTTACACCGTAGCCACGGAGGGGCCGGGGCATTCTTCTGATCATTAACATGGGTCAATTCCATGTCAGGCTTACATTTTTTTTCGGTGTAGCTTTATTGTATCCACTGTAGAGAAAGTATGAAACAGTACAGTTCGAATACGCGCTATGGTGTAATGAAAATAAATTGAGTTCGGCTAGAAAATATACGAACTGTTTTGACTTTGGTATGAAGAACGTTAAGAAGAAGAAACCGGTGGTTAAATTAGGAGGAGAAAGATTGCAGATAAGAAGGGATATACTATATTTGGTCTTATGGTTAGTGGTTGATTAGGAATTAAACTTTCTGTAACATATTACCTATATTGAAAATAGTGTTACCAAAGACACTGTCGGAATGCCAAATAATAATGTAGGCTATAGGCAATTCATGCAAATTTATCATAGCGTGATGTTACCAATAATGTACGGGTATATTATTTGGTACAAAATGTTACAGAAGAGGAAAGTGTTCAAAGGTTAGAACGTCCCTTGCGCCTGGTCGGTGTATATAGAACAATTTCAAATGATGCTCTAAATGTGATATTCAGAACAATGCTAATTGATCTTCAAATATGAAAATGGGTACTGCTAGCTGCAATGAGGAGGAAAAGTGCATTTATCTTTGACGGAAAGGAAGGAACATGGACGTAGTACGGTGAGCAAAGAACAAGTAACGAAGGAAACAATGCGATAGGGAGGTAAGATTAAGGAAGTATTAGTTGAGGCATGGCTCATCGGGTGGTGGATTAGTGAAAAAAGGAGACACATATTAATTGATGCTGGAAGTGAAATTTGCTCGAAAAAAGGACATGGTTAAGGTTTACGAATGAAAGGGAAGGGGGGAAAATGAAATGGTAGCGATACAATCAAGGCATGGCGATACAAATTCATAACGTGCCTACACGGCTCTGAGAGGAAACCGTATCATACATCTTCGCCGGTACAAAAGGGGGCAAGGTACCTTTGCAGTTGCAGATGACTGATACTGTCACTTTTGCTAGACAAATCGTAAATTGTAAGAGGAGGACTGAAAGATTAAGAGACAATGTGAAAGTAATATGGGATATAAATATAGCTTTAAGGGACTATATAGCACTTGAACCCACCTCTACTAAGTAAGGGACGGGCGACTGAAAAAGGTGAATAAACGACTACAGAGCATAGAAAGAAGAGGAAAAAAGTAGAACAGTCCAACCAAGCAGAAAGAATGGAAAAGATAGACGAAGCCACGCAATGTCAAAAGATGGGATGTAACTTCACTGAAGATCTGGAGGAATATTTTTTTAGGAATTGCTTATGTGTATGACGTTATATTGATAATATAGTTGTGGAAGATAATATACAAATAAATTGAAAAAGATGTGTATCCGCCAGATTGCAGGACTGTCGGCTAAAGGTTTTCCATCGTCAAATACACTACAATGATATCTCTATTGACATATAAGCTTAATGACCGTAGGTTCTTGCTATTGTTTTCCTACATTGACTATATTGAAATTTAAGGTTTGAGGATTATTTATAGAAATGTTCTTTTTATGTGGTGCTGTAAACTACTTGAAGTCTATATTTCATACGTCATAAAACGAGTATCGTCATGAGATAGGGTAACTATTTTATAATCACATTATCGTATCTCTTTTAATTGTCTTGTGTCTTCCCATAAATTAATGACTGCAAGAAACATGGGTGACAAAGCGTTAAGGAAGAGGTTTAGTGATTCTTGTAGGAGATGAAGTATTAATCCGTCGTGATTGATTTCTCCTGGACACTGAAAGGTGGAGATGTGGGAAGACCGTAAAAATAGTAAATTGTAAATGATAGACACCATCTTGGTGGTGAATGATGTTTCATCATAATATTGTGTAATAAATCGGGATGTTTGGTCAGGAATTAATGTGATGTCTGTTGCATGAGAGAATGTATTATATTATTTTCTCTTTCAATTTAATCTTTCTCTCATGGGTAAGAAGATACTGCAATTTAAGTAACAACTTAAAGATGTTTCAACTCTTCACTCTCGCGGATTGTTAATATGTTACTAGATATTCGGGATTCCTGTTTACAGCTTAATTCATTTGTTGCTCCTATATTGTATTTTATGTTAGTTTTCATCCTATGCAAACTTTTATTTTTTATTTTAATATATTTCTTTGTTTTGACAGGTTATAATACACTTCAAATAATGGCCATAATGGAACATGCATATTATGCCAGTTTTGGTTATCAAGTCACAAGTTTCTTCGCAGCTTCGAGGTAAAATATTTGGTGTATTAAAAATTTCGCATTCCGATAAACATATTGCATTACGATTAACATATGTTCTTATCGTTATTTGAAATCCGTATGACATAGAAAGTTTTTAGGTGGCAAAGTTTGTTTTAGAAAGTTTGTGATTTACTATTGTATTGTTATTTTAATGGCAATTGTTCAACTGACTACCGCTATTGGTTTGCTTTGATACAAGTCATTAATTTGCTATTAAACAGAAGCAAAATCAAAAGTACCTGACGTTTTCTTACATTTAAAAAATCTCTGTGAATGCAGTCTTATGATCTACTTTTCAATTTTGATGATGGGTCACATTAATATCTGTCAGATTGTGTTCCAGTGGTTGATAAAATATTACATCTTAGATGGAAATTAGAAAACTAATTTATTGTCGCAAAATACCAGCACCTCTTCACTTCATCCTCATTGGTTTTAGAACAGAAATAAGGAGTTCAAAGAATGCTTTATAAATTGGTTCATAAGAACGGTCCGAGAGTACTCTAATTGAATACTTGATTCACACTAAACAAGTAAATTTATTTGAGCTAACCATTACAAATGAGTAGTTAAATACGTGTTTGTGACCACTATGAATATGCAGTTTTGAACCCGAGATAAGAACAAGAGGGTTGTTATTTTTATTACGAAGCGCTCACATTTCAGTCAATTGAAAATTCTAGTATATGGTAAAAGATATGGTAGAACACGGGAAAAGGCAGGGATAAATGCCTCCAATGTCGGTCTTGTGATTACATGTTGGCAATTTTTCGTTTATCTTATTGATGTATACAGAAGTTACAAGGTATGGCTGAGCAAAACCGGATTCCACGGTCCTTTACGTCTTTCGACCGATCAAGGGAGATAAATTTAGAGTACTCTAAGCGCTATTGATAAAACAATTTATCTGTACTCGTGAAATTTTTCAATGTGTTTGTATTAGTCACAAAACTACAATTTTAGAGTACAGAAGTGAACATCCCTGCGAGGGGTTCCATCCATTGCGTAGACCTCAAGATAAACATACTATTTATTTAAATTAGCAATATTTTATACCGATAAAGTACTTTCAAAATTGTACAAAGTTCCCCTCCAAAATTGTACAACAATATCCCCCTCCTCCCTAGTTACGTGCCCATCTCCTAGGTAATTTCAATCTGGAAACTACGAATAATCATGTAACAGAATATGTGATACACGTTGACCTTTAACATCGTAGCTATTCGGACGATGATGGTTGCGACCACAGATTGATAGAGATGGGTGTCTTCCATGATATAAAATGGAACCATTTTTGACTCGACATCTTGCGAGCGAGGCGCCAACAACTTGAAAGATTAATAGCTCCATCTACTGCTGGGGTGCGCAGTTGTACTTATTGCACTTCTCCTTCGTACCTGGTATTATTTTGAGGAAAGGAAAAGTGTAGAAAGAGAACAAGAAATTCGTTAGATAACTTAATACATTTGTTAAACAAACCAATCTCATACACACATAATGTTAGCTAAAAGAAATGTAATCTCAGTAACAGACCTTTGAACACAACTTTATTTATACACAAAGTTACAGATAAAGTGTATATACATATATATATATATATATATATATATATATATATATATATATATATATATATATATATATATATNTGGAAAGTTCAATGTAATGACGCACACGTGTACTCTCGTCCCATTACGCACTGCTGCGCGTCTACCGAAAACAGGACGCAGCCAGCTATGAGTTACCTTCCTTAATGACATAGGCTACGAGGTTGACTGCCTATTGCCAAACTGCGTGGTCGCGCCAAGTTGATGTTGCTTTCGATGACCTCTGAGCTGCCTTGCCGCCACCACTGTCCTCGCCTTCCCAGCTGAATGGTAGCAGCCGCTTCCCGTAGACTCATTCACGGTTGCCAGCAGTCACCTCGCAGAAGTCCCGTGGCCTAATTAAAGTTCATGGCCGTGCTTCCGATTCGCCAACTTCCGGATCGCGAGCAGAACCCGTGACGAGATTCTTTTCCAAGACAGTAACTAATTATCGACTAAATAACTCTCTAGCCATCGGACGCGATGCTTAGTTGTTCGTTATCAAAATATCAACAAGATCTCGAAGTGTAATGTTATAAATCTCAAAATTAAAATCAATCAGTAAACAAGTCTGGCACTGAAGAGTCTGGCACTCGTATGTCCTAACTCACTTAGCCGTAAGATCTAACTATGATGAATCAGCTCGTCCGTTTCTCACTCAGTAACTCTGACTGCAAGTACGTAACTCTGAACTTCTAAGTAAGTACATCTCTGTGTATCTCACTGGATCTGTCTGCCTATCTATCTCCAAAGTCTCTATCTCAGCGCTTCCGCGCTTCTAATTAAATAAACAGTATCCTCTCTTTACCCTAGAATTTTGATGATAGTCACGCTCATCCCCACGTCACGTGGTTTCTTAAGCCACTTATTGCGTTCTGTGTACTCCACGTGGAGTCACTTCGATTGACTGAGTGCTAGTGACGTGTGCTACGTCCTCGACGAATTACACTTCGTTATTTTTTACAACATTTGTAGCTTTCCATCGACGCCACACCGTGACAATGTGGTCTCCCGCCCCTTCAGGGATCCTCGTGTCTCGAGAGTGTGACCCGGGTCATTCATTGTTCTTGATATTTTCACCGCAGTTTTCCCTTGTCAAGTGACAGTAGGTTGCCCGCCGTTTGCAGTTCAGAGTTCCGCTTTGAGATGACCAACAATCCGCTCCCTTGATTTTCAATGCTTCTTCACTCACGCCCTTTGTTAAATCTTTACAATGCGACCCCTGGTTAATTTTGACCTGTTTTCTATTATGTCATTATCTTCTGGTTCCGTGCGGGCTACTGCGCAGAACCTTCTTACTCGAAAGAGATTTTTATTAATTTATTCAGTCTTTTTTGAAAAATGTTGGTCTTTCAATTTTTCAAAGGCGGCTACCGCGCTTTTTGTCGGCGCGTAGCGCTGACCTCTCCAATGCTCAGCTTCCTTACCTTTCTCAACGGTCCCATTTTAAAATGTATCATGTAACCTTGTGCTCACATAATAAAAGTTAAAATGGAAACTAAAATGTCTGTTGGACAAACTAGTACGAATTGCTTTTAGAAACGAAAAGCTAGATATTTTAGTCAGTTTGAGAACTGCGTTTCAAAAGAAAAAAATTAGCAAAACAATTTATTGTAAACTGTATCAATTAGGCACGAACATATTTTAACATCATAGTAACACGCAATCGACGTGAAACTTTTTGTCAATTATTTGTCATACGCCGTCACTCTTAAACACAAAAGGAATACCTCACAAAATAGTCAATCCTCCACTTATGACATTACAGAAGCTACTAGAGAGTCAATGAGAAACACACTTGCGCAATATATTTTCTTGTTATTCAAGAGCATTGGTTATCTCACAATTGTTGTAAGAGAGCGGCGTCGAGCTGATTTGGCGTCTAGCCCAATTACATCAACTCATCGGCACACCCCTGAGAGTACACCACCGGGGTTCTCGCAGCGTAGACTTTCTTAATAGATACGGCTGGCTGAGCTGATGTGGCGATGGTGGCCGATAACAACGTCTGACCGTTGTTCGTCTCTTTTTTACTCAACTCTGTCCACTCTCAGTAGCTTTATCTTTCCGGCTACGTAACCGTTGCTTTCTTCTATCTCGCTACTGCTGACTACTGCCCCTACTGCACACTACTCCCCTCTGCTCCAGCTCTCATTTTCTCACTTCACCTACTGCCGACTACTCTTATTCCTCTCGAACTCTCCGTACCGTGCCCGCTGACGGCCCTTAAAAACTGAAACGAGCCCTGGCGCGAGTCTTTACAGCGGCTCGCCGCCTCGCTTCGGTTGGAGGTCACGCTCGTTTTCGTACGCCTTCCGACCGCATAATTCAAAATAATAAATTCATATATTGTTATAAATTATTATTG